>CM056056.1:75381579-75676579 GCA_029574335.1 Rana kukunoris
CATTGAAGACCAAATCTAGATACTTCACGGTGCATTGATTAACTTGAAAATAGGTTTATATTCAAACTCCTTACCTCAAAAGTTTGTACAACATTTGTCAAGGACATATAGGCCTCTAAATTTGTACAATGTTTTAATAACTACCCTGCTATTTTTTATCATAATCTGACAAACTTCTTAAACGTAAAAAAGAAGAAGGAAAAAAAAAGAGCTTAGTAACTGCAAATCTGATGCTATGATATGTTATTATAAAATGAAAATATTTTTCTCAAATTCACCAACATTATTATACAAGTTCAAGGACAAGCTGTAGCTCAAATGCCAATTATATTTTGATAAACACGCACTAGGAAAAAAAAAATAACTCTCCTTTCCGAAAACTCAATTGTGCTCAGTGTAAAAAAAAAAAAATATCCATATACTGTATTATCTGAAATATACGTCTTATTGTCGTCCTTTGTACAGATACTCCAGTCTCTGCAGCTCCTCCAGAGTTACTATAGGTCTCTGTGCTGCCTCTTTGATTAATGCCCTCCTTGTCCGGTCTGTGAGTTTTGGCGTGCGGCCGTATCTTGGCAGATTTGCTGTTGTGCCATGTTTTTCCATTTGGTTATGATAGATTTGATGGCTCTCTTAGTCAAAGATTTGGATTTTTTTGAGTAGGTACTCAAAAAAATCCAAATCTTTGACTAAGAGAGCCATCAAATCTATCATAACCAAATGGAAAAACATGGCACAACAGCAAATCTGCCAAGATTAGGTAACCCTGACTTGTACTTCTCAACAACATTGTCCCTTACTTGTATGGAGAGTTCCTTGGTCTTCATGGTGGCAGTGTTTAGTTAGTGGTGCCTCCTTCTTAGGTGTTGCAGCCTCTGGGGGCCTTTCAAAAAGATGTGTATATGTAATGACAGATAATGTGACACTTAGATTACACACAGGTAGACATCATTTCACTAATTATTTGACTTCTGAATGTAATTGGTTGCACCAGAGCGTTTTACGGGCTTCATAACAAAGGGTGAATACATACGCACATGCTAATTATCAGTGTTTTATTTCTAAAAAATAGTTTTATGTATATATTTTTCTAATTTTACTTCACCAACTTAGACTATTGTGTTCTGATCCATCACATATAATTCAGATTAAAAACACATTGAACTAAAGGCTGTAATGTAATAAAATAGGTAAAAAGCCAAGGGGGTGAATACTTTTGCAAGGCATTGTATGTATATATAATGCAAAAAATACAAATAGACCTGCATATGCGACTAAAATAAATTCTACACAGAAGAACAGTAATTAATTTTACCTAGAATTTTAAGTGAATAGTAACTTTAAATTACATTTGAAATCATATTAGCATTCTTGCTTATTAACCACTTAAGACCCGGACCATTATGCAGGTAAAGAACCTGGCCAGTTTTTGCGATTCGGCACTGCGTCGCTTTAACTCACAATTGCGCGGTCGTGTGATGTGGCTCTCAAACAAAATTGGCGTCTTTTTTTCCCACAAATAGAGATTTCTTTTGGTGGTATTTGATCACCTCTGCAGATTTAATTTTTTGCGCTATAAACAAAAATAGAGCGAAAATTTTGAAAAATATATTTTTTTTACTTTTTGCTATAATAAATACCCGCAAAAAAGATATAATTTTTTTTTCTCAGTTTAGGCTGATACGTATTCTTTTACCTATTTTTGGTAAAAAAAAAAACGCAATAAGCGTTTAATGATTGGATTGCGCAAAATTTATAACGTTTACAAAATAGGGGATAGTTTTATAGCAATTTTATTAATATATATTTTAATATATATTTTTTTATTTTTTTTATTACTAATGGCGGCGATCAGCGTTTATTTTTGTGACTGCGACATTATGGCGGACACATCGGACAATTTTGACACATTTTTAGGACCATTGTCATTTTCACAGCAAAAAAATTGTATAAAAATGCATTGTTTACTGTGAAAATGACAATTGCAGTTGTAGGGGTTATGTGTGACCTCATATGTGTTTCTAAGTGAAGGGGGACAGGGCGTGACGTGTGATGTTACTGATCGCCTTTCCCTATATCAGGGAACAGACGATCAGCGACATTGCCACTGTGAAAAACACACACCTCTCCCCGTTCTTCAGCTCCTGTGACTGTTCGCGGGACACCTGTGGCAAACAGGTCCGCGGGTCCCGTGGCCGCGGTCACGGAGCTTCGGACCGGGTCGCCGGAGCGACCCACGGCTGGGCACCTAAAGGGGACGTACAGGTACGTGCCTGTGCCCAGCCGTGCCATTCTGGCGATGTAAATGTGCAGGAAGTGGTCCTTAAGTGGTTAAGGACCGTCAGCAGAATGGCACGACTGGGCACAATCACATAAGGGTACGTCCCCTTTAAGTGCCCAGCCGTGGGCACGACCCGGTCCTAAGCTCCAATACCGCGGCCGCGGGACCCACGGACCCGATCGCCACCAGTGTCCCGCGATCGGTCACAGGAGCTGAAGAATGGGGAGAGGTGTCTGTAAACACACCTTCCCCGTTCTTCACTGTGGCAGTGTCAGCAATCGTCTGTTCGCTGATATAGGGAAAGATGATCAGTGATGTCACACATCCAGCCCACCCCCCTACAGTTAGAAACACATAAGAGTTCACACTTAACCCCTACAGTGCCCCCTAGTGGTTAACTCCTAAACTGCAATTGTCATTTTTACAGTAATCAGTGGATTTTTATTGCACTTTTTGCTGTGAAAATGACAATGGTCCCAAAAATGTGTCGCTGATCGCAGCCATTAGTAGTAAGAAATTATTATGAATAAAAATTGCATAAAACTATCCCCTATTTTGTAAACGCTATAAATTTTGCGCAAACCAATCGTTAAACGCTTATTGAGATTTTTTTAATCAAAAATAGGTGGAAGAATACGTATCGGCCTAAACTGAGGAAACAAAAAAATGTTTTTTTTTTTATATCTTTTTTTTTGGGGATATTTATTACAGCAAAAAGTGAAAAAATACTGAATTTTTTTCAAAATTGTTGCTCTATTTTTGTTTATAGCTCAAAAACCCCCCCCAAAAAAACGCAGAGGTGATCAAATACCACCAAAAAAAAGCTCTATTTGTGGGAAAAATGACGCCAATTTTGTTTGGGAGCCACGTCGTACGACCACTCAATTGTCAGTTAAAGCGACAGTGCCGAATCGTAAAAAGGGGCGAGGTCATTTAGCTGCATAATGGTCCGGGTCTTAAGTGGTTAAAACTTATTAACAAGCAAACACCCCAAAAATTATTTGTATCCCCATGAAAAGTTAATAAAGTTCATACATCGATAATGCAGACAATAACTCTATTTTCAGTTAACAAAAAGTGTAAGCTCTTACTTGCATTTTAACCCTTTCACAACTTATGCCCTGTACACACGATAGGATTTTCCGTCCAAAAAAGTTGGATGTGAGCTTTTGGTCGGATATTCCGACCGTGTGTATGCTCCATCCAACATTTTTTGTCCGAATTTCCAACAGCAAAAGATTGAGAGCAGGTTCCGATGGAATAAGTTCTTGTTGGAAATTCCGCTCATCTCTATGCCTATTGAACTTCATTGATTTCGACTCGTCGTACGCCTTGTACGTCACCGTGTTCTTGACGGTCAGAATTTTAGACAAGATTTGTGTGACCGTGTGTATGCAGCACAAGTTTGAGCCAACATTCCGTCAGAAAAAATCCATGTTTTTTTGTCGGAATTTCCGATCTTGTGTACGAGGCATAAGCCTATTTCTGACATTTGTTCTTTTTTGTTTCTGACATCCAGATTTTTTGCTAGAAAATTTCTTAGAACCACCAAACATTTTATATATATATATATATATATATATATATATATATATATATATATATATATATATATATATATATAGCAGAGAAACTAGAGAATAAATGGCGATTGTTGCAATATTTTATGTCACACAATATTTGTGAAATACCAAATGCAATTTTTTGGGGAAAAAGACACTTTCATGATTAAAAAAAAAAAAACTAAACAGTAAAGTTAGCCCATTTTTTGTATAATGGAAAAGATGATCCCTCCTTTGCACTTGAAAGTATTCAGATCGCCAAAAATGGTGATTCTGAATACAGTCTTTCTATTTTAAAGCCAGCACCATTGGCAGTCGAGTAAACTGGAAGTGACGTTGCTTCCGTGTTTACATGCAGGAGACTGGATCAAAGACGTTTCCAGCTTCCGTCCAGTCTGTCTCTAGTCGGCAGAAGTGTCGGATCACAGAACGGGTCTCACAGTGGGGCGGAAGGCCCGGTAAGAGCGGTGGAAGGTGGCGGGAGGGGGAATATACCCTCTCGCTGCTCCGGAATAACAGTAGAGCGGCTTTTAACCGCATCGGTTGTTATCCCTGGAGAGGGAAAAAATAAATAGCTGGATAGCCGCACTCTAAATATTCACCTTTATTGAAAAATGTAAAAGGCATCAAAAATAGGTACAGACTTTGACATGCCCCTGACATGTTTCACACCAGGCAAAGTGCTTAGTCATAGCTATGATTAACATTGCTCTGTCTGCAAAGAAAGTTAAAAAGGCTCCCTCGAACCCAGGTTTCTAATTTCAGACACTCTTTTTGCTGAAGTAACAGCCACCAGGAAGGTGGTCTTGAGGGTGAGCTCCTTCATTGAGAGTGGCTTACTGGGATCTGATCCGAGCTTGGAAAGGAAATCCAGAACAAGAGGAAGGTTCTTCAAAGAAGCCTGATAGCTATTTTGAAGAACTGGCGATCAAGGGATTGATTGGCCCATGAAACTCCTGTGAGTGCCGATATCTGTAGCCTAGAGCTTCAAGCCTTCTCCTTTCAAGAACCCCGAGTTGCAGATGGGAAGGACAGCGGTGCAAGGTTGTGCCCTGAGACAATAAGTTCAGTCTGAGTGGCAGGGGAACTGAGTCCCCATAACTGAGTGTCAAGAGTCGAAACTATGGCCTGTTGGGCCAGAAGGGAATTATCGCTATCACTTTCATTTTCTCTGTTCTGAGTCTCTAGAGAAACTGGAGTATTACAGGTACTGGAGGAAAGGCATAAGCCTTGTGGAACCTTCACTGTTCAGTGAAGGCATCTATCCCATAGGCCTGAGTTTCAAAACCTTGAGTAGTACTTGGCCAACTTGTTGTTGCATGAGGATACAAAGAGGTTGACTTCTGGCGACACTCCCAGGGTCAAGAGCCACTCCTTGTGGTGAGACCACTCGTTTTTTGTTATCTGAACACGAGAAAGTCTGCATGAACATTCTGGATCCTGGGTATATAGACCGCTGAAAAATTGGACAAGTTCATCTGCGCCCAGCACGTGATTGGCTCCACTTCCTGTAGCAGGGACCAGTTGCGGGTTTCATCCTGCCTCCTCCTTGTATTTTCCAGCCAGAGCATTACAGAGGATTTCATTATTAGATGATGATACACTAGAAGCACCTGAAATGCAACCCGTAGTTCCAGGATGTTGGACAAAACCCTGGCAGAAGGGGAGATCTATCTGCCCTATGCTACTACCTAGCATCTGATGTTATCATGACCCATGAGTGGCAATTGTAAAGATTTTCCCACTGGAGCCACCAAAGGAGAGATGCCCTCATATCTGGAAAAAGGTAGATGTTCTAAGTGTTGTTGTCGGATCTTCATTGTTGGAGGAACCCTTTCTGGAAGGATCGTGTTCGCCACTGGGCCCACTTCACCCTGGAAATTGTGGCCACCATGGTGCCAATCACCTTCAGACACTGGAGTGCAGAGAGATGGGACAAAGCGAGGTCTGATTCTGTCTCGGACTGCTACAATCTTCTCCTCTGGCAGCAAGATTGTTCCCTTTACTGTGTTGAAGTGGGCCCTGAGAAACACGAGGTACTGTGAGGGTCCCAGGTGACTCTTCTCTTGATTCAGGAGCCACCCAAACTTTTGAAGGGTGGAGATGACCAGGCTTCTGTGTTCGAGAAGTTGACCTTTGTCTTGTGCCAGGAGAAGGAGGTCATCTAGGTAGTGATAAAGACGACCCCCCGTACCTCAAACCAGAGCCACAACAGTTAACAAGACTTTGGAGAAGACACAAGGTGATGCTAGACTGAAGGTGCATTGTAAGTTCTGCTGGCGTACTGCAAAACAAAGGACTTGTTGGAAATCTGTTGCCACCGGACGTGGAAGTAAGCTTCTTTTAGATCGATCAACACTCCTGATTGAACGGATTGCTGGATCGTGTATAAAGACTACATTTTTTATTTTTATTTTCTGATGAAGCAGTTGAGATGGGTCAAATCTAGAACCGGTCTCCACGTGCCATTCTTTTTCTCTACCATGAACAGAGGAGAATACATGACCTGGCCTTGCTCGCCATCCGGAACAGGAATAGCTGTGTCTTGCTCCAATAAAGTGTTTATGTAGGCTAATAGGATCTTCTTTTTTTCTTCTGAATGTGGAAGAGATGTAGGGATGAATCTGAGCCTGGGTGTGCTGCTGAAGACCCAGGCGTGACCTGAGGAGACACTTTGATGTCCAAAAGTCCTGGATTGAGGTCACCCAGACATGCCGAAAGTGGAGAAGACGAGCCCCCACATGGACTGCGGGTCGCCCAGTTCAGTGAGAAAGGGAAAGTATTGACACTCCTTATTAAGTTGCTTGAAGAATTTACTCTGCTTCGGAGGAGAAGTTACAGGGGCTTCCCTTACTGTTTTCACCAAAGAGGGAACCCGGGCGTACTCAAAGCCCATCCTCGGATCCTCTACTTCCGACACGCTGTCCGAGGGAGGAGCTGATGTGCGGCTTAGCTGGGAAGATTCCCATGTATCATGGACTTGCCCCTCTCCCATTGGAGAGCATAGTAACTCCGGCGGTGTCACAAGACTGACGAGTCTCCCTCTCCTGTAGAAATTCTCCCATGACCCGCTTAATCAAAGATGCAAGGCGCTGGTCTGCACCATCCCTCTTGTCTGCTGCTTTGGAAAAACAGTGGCCACAGAGAGACTTACCAGCAGGGACCAGAGCCCTACACCCCCAGCAGGATTTCTCCATTCCCCTGTTGGGGCGAGATGAAGGGGGTGAGGAGGATCTTTACTGTGGTGTCTGAACCTAGAGGGAGATCCGCGGTGCCTGGATCTGGAGGAAGAGTGGAGGCATTGTGATTTTAAAGACCCGCTTTCTCTGCGGGAACTATGCTGAGGATCAGACCTGGAAGGGTTGTGGGGAAAGAAAACTAATAAAAAGGAGGGAAAGGAATACATTAAAACTGTTGCCCCTGTACCCCACTCTCCTCCCCCCCAGCAAGCCGAGCACAGGAATAATCCTTAATGCATACCTGCTGCGAGAGGGCTGGCCACCAGGAGGCATTGAAGGATCCATATTATGCAAAGCAGGTCACTGCAGGAAAAAAAAGAAAGATGAGCCTGCAAGAATCTCATCAGGGCACTATCCCTTCCCCACAGACCAGTACTTACCCGGGGGATCTGTAACAAAGGCCTGGGAACATCCCTGCATTTGCCCACAGGCTCTGCAGGCTTCACCCAGGGTTTGAAAGTTGGGCAGTGGGACGTCACAGCCAGCGCCGGGTACGAGACACTCGCACGTATGCGAAAACCAAGCCTCACTTCCATTTCGGGCACGCGCAGAACATACACCATGACCCGGAAGAGAGGGAGTGTGCAGAAGTAACCAGCCGTCATGCTCAGGGGAACACCGGCGGAAAAATGAGAGGAAAGGGGAACAGACACAGGACCAAAGGTGCAAAACAAACTATATATACACACAAACACTGATGCCATGGCTGATCTTACCACTCTACCTTACGATCGCCTAGGCCGAGGGAATCCCATACACACATTGGACTTTACGGAAGATAATGGCCACCTGCTGACAGCTGAGCAATCAGGCCTGTGCACGCTTGCCTTCTGATGGCCAGGCTTCCAGCTCTTCACTGCTACTCTGCATATACACTTCATACCCTGCTTAACAGTCACGGCTTATCAAAGGGGTGTGACACCTTGTCGCTCGGCCGATACTGATGGTAGGGGAGTCATTTTTAGGTAGGAGAGCCATCAACTTGGTCCTACCGAGGAGGACAAAAAAGGAACACGGCTTGTAGCCCGAAGCAAAGATTTATGGGAGAGGTATTCTATAGGGTGGTTATGGAGGCGGGGCTAACCCACACGTATGCTGCCATGGAGTCTGTCAGGAAAGGTGTTTTTAACTCTTGAAAAAAATCCATAACAAAACATGGGAAAAACACTAGGCAGATCTTTTGACACTTTTGTGAAATTTTACTGAATCTAGGATCAGCTTCAGCCTGAAAAAAAAAAAAACAGCCAAATGATAATTTTACAAATTACTAGCCTCAGTGACTCCAACAATACAATAGCGAATTTACTTGTGAATAAATACTTAAAAAAATATAATTAGTATACAGTGATGAAAATGATTCTTGATTTACTAGTAGTACATATTTAGACCAGAGATATCCTATCATTTATAAAAGAATGGAATTCTGCAAAACTGAGTATAGATACTGAAATTGATTTATCATACTTGGGAAAGCCAGTAAATATTTTGCTTTGGTAAATCCAGTACAATGCTCCTGCACTATTTCCTCTTCCTGGACTTACATCTGAAAGACTTTGATAAATGATCCGCTAAGGAGACACAACATGCAATTGATGATGTTCCTGACAATTTGACGGCAAGATAGCCTTTTATAATATACAGTATGATTGATAACCCCCTCTATATTTTCCCTTCGCATTGCATTTCCTTGCCAGGGAGACAGACAACTAAAAGTGGCCCTTAAAATGAAAATACTCCTTTAATACTGTCAAGATTCTGTTGGTTTGTTTACTGTATTTATTGCAGTTACATTGCATAATTATTATACCTTCTGGTTGAAGTTATGTACTTCCATGTTGTACAACGCTATGTTACAGAAAAGAAATGTCAATATAAGGATTGCTATGCTATTGTAAAGTAATGGCAGCTTAGTAGCTTCACACCTCGAAAAAAGTGTATTGAAAGTAAAGTTGTCAGAAGATAAATATGTGGGATGCCATTGCTAATCTTTTATCTGACTGTATGCTGACTCACTGGCTTAAATACTTTCTGCATTACTGACTGAAACAGGTATTCAAAGCAGGTCAGGGAAAAGTCAAAGTCCTGATACTTGTTGTGGGTCAGTGACTGAAATTATTGAAGCTATAGGGTTAACACGACAGCCAGGCAGCTGGAAAGCAATTCCAGAAGTTAAAGTGGTTGTAAACACTTACATATATCCTGTTAAGGAACTATACTCAAGTGATACACAGAGATTAAACAAATCCTCCTACATAGGTTTTATCTGTCTTTTTGCAGTCTTCTCCTCTCTGCATCCATTCAAAGTGCTGAATTTATAAGTTTGACTAAGAGTTCCGAAATAAGGGGGCAGAGAGCTGAAGTTACATTTATGTGTGCAGTCAGAGCATCATACTATGAAACATCCACATTGTGGCACCATCCCAAAAATTGGATAGATGGACAAGGGAAGTAGCGAAAAGGAAGGGGGGGAGGATGATTAACACCAACACAATAAAGGGAGGGACAACAGCGACTCCCCTCTCCCCCGCCAAAAAATGAGAGGACTTTAAATGCACCAAGACAATGGAGAGACAAAACAGTGAAAGAAAAACTTAATTAAAAACTGGTTTTATAATTAAATTCCTTAAAATCCTAATTTTATTAAAAACAAATCAGCAGGATAAACTGGTAACATCAAATAGGTAGCATTAGTGAAACAAGCCAAGTACAAATAGTGTATCGAATTGACGTGTTTCACAAATTGCTTTTCTGGGTTCACGCTTGATGTTGGCCTGCAAAAAATATATGAAATATATGTTTTGTTTTTTTTAAAACTCACCCTTATTCCTTTGTCATATATAAACAATGCAACTAGACATACTGCAAGGGAGAGAATACAAGGGGAAGGGGGAGTGTGTGGGGGAAGGGGATAAGAGGGGAGACCTCATGGGGGACATAAACAAAAAAGAAAGAAAGGGAGACAATTTGGTACCTTAACCACTTAAGGACCACTTCACGCCGATATACGTCGGCAGAATGGCACGGCTGGGCACATCCACGTACCTGTACGTGGTCCTTTAAGCCCAGCCGTGGGGTTGCCCGTGCACGCGACACGGTCCGAGGCTCCGGGACCGCGGGACTCGCGGACTTGATCGCCGCTGGAGTCCGGCGATCGGTCCCCGGAGCTGAAGAACGGGGAGAGCCGTGTGTAAACACGGCTTCCCCGTTCTTCACTGTGGCGGCCGCATTGATTGTGTGTTCCCTTACATACCTACAGCCACACCCCCTACAGTTAGTAACACAAATGAGGTCACACATAACCCCTTCAGCGCCCCCTAGTGGTTAACTCCCAAACTGCAATTGTCATTTTCACAATAAACAATGCATTTTAAATGCATTTTTTGCTGAGAAAATGACAATGGTCCCAAAAATGTGTCAAAATTGTCCGAAGTGTCCGCCGTAATGTCGCAGTCACAAAAAAACAAAAATTGCTGATCGCCGCCATTAGTAGTAAAAAAATAATAATAATAAAAATGCAATAAAACTATCCCCTATTTTGTAAACGCTATAAATTATGCGTAAACCAACCGATAAACGCTTATTGTGATTTTTTTTACCAAAAACAGGTAGAAGAATACGTATCGGCCTAAACTGAGGAAAACATTTTTTTTTATATATTTTTGGGGGATATTCATTATAGCAAAAAGTTAAAAATATTGAATTTTTTTCAAAATTGTTGCTCTATTTTTGTTTATAGCTCAAAAAATAAAAACCGCAGAGGTGATTATATACCACCAAAAGAAAGCTCTATTTGTGGGAAAAAAAAGGACGCCAATTTTGTTTCGGAGCTGCGTCGCATGACCACGCAAATTTTCTGTTAAAGCGACGCAGTGCTGAATCGCAAAACCTGGCCGGGTCCTTCAGCTGCCTAAAGGTCCAGGTCTTAAGTGGTTAAAAGGCCACACAAGGGAGGTTCCTTCTTTAACAGCCATACTTACTTCATCTCAAAAGGAATATAAAGTAGTACTAGATTGTCATCCCACATGGAAATAAGCCACAGGTGTGCATAAAAAAGAAGCCTGACTCGAAATTCCAGAGACGACCCCACCCCCTTAAAGGGTAAAGAGCCTAAAGAACTTTACACTTTGAATCTAAATCGTAAAATGTGAAAGATAATATAAGTATACGTGCATCACATGTATGGTCTCTGTATAAGTACTCCTAACCTCACAGCTTGAAGACTACAGTCAAAACAAAAGACTGATATCTGTATATGCACTTTGTCATACCCTCAAACAAGGATAAGGGAGAGGTGTAGCTGCAGCTGAAATGTGAATCTAAACAGGCATGCAGTTTCCAGATGATAAAATAGAGGGTCTGCATGCATTATGTCCAAAATGGCAGACTCCTTGAAAATTCTCCCAAATTGTCACTGATGGAAAAGGAAATAAGGACATAACCTGTATAAATTACCAAAGGGGACATCAAATAGACAAAAAAAAAGGATTAAAGCTCATCCCACTGTAGCGCTAACCCCGTGGGGTTGCTACGTGTTACAGCATCCACAAATGTTACCCTGCTCCCAGACATCCATTAGACACAATTCTCAGTTAATGAGCAGTCTCTTGCTTGTGTTTGTTGTTTTTATTAGAGGATTGAACTTGGTTGGGGAAAAGGGACAAGTGATGCCTATAGGATGAATATTGCTTGGCAGAATAAAAGTTGCTGTGTCACACTTCTCAGAAGAGTAAAAGTAACTAGGGTTGTCCCGATACCGATACCAGTATCGGTACCGATACTGAGCATTTGCGGGAGTACTTGTACTCCCGCAAATGCCCCCGATGCCTCATCCGATACTACCCCCACCTTCCCCAAAAATAGAGCTTTCTTTTGGTGGTATTTGATCACCTCTGCGGTTTTTATTTTTTGCGCTCTAAACAAAAAAAGAGCGACAATTTTGAAAAATATATTTTTTTTTAACTTTTTGCTATAATAGATATCCCAATAAAAAAAAAATGTCTTCATCAGTTTAGGCTGATATGTATCCTTCTACATATTTTTGGTAAAACGAAATCGCAGTAAGCGCATGTTGATTGGTTTGCGCAAATGTTATAGTGTCTACAAACAATGGGAAAGATTTATGCCATTTTTTTTATTTTACTAGTAATGGCGGCGATCTGCGATTTTTAGCAGTACTGCGACATTGTGACAATGGGACCATTGACATTCATACAGCGATCAGTCCTATAAATATGCACGGATGACTGTATAAATGTCACTGGCAGGGAAGGGATTAACACTAGGGGGCGATCAAGGGGTTAACGAAGGAGGACAAACGTCTGGTATGTAATACCTCCCCAAACACATGCTGGACCCTTAATCTAAGTCCAGAGCCTGTCAGTCCAGCAAAGGGAAGCAGCAATGCTTCTCCTTCCTGGACCATACCAGGCCACATGCCCTCAACATGGGGGGGATCCATGTTGATGAGGAAATGGACCATGCTGATGAGGTGTTCTTAACCTAGCCTAGACCAGCATGATTTGTATATGATCCTGCATACTTAAATCACAGCTCCCAGGAGGCTACAGGATGAGCACAGAGACCGGCCAGGGGGGTGGCAGAAAGTAAGCTTGGTAGGGCGGTCCAGAGGGCAGGCTGGGGCATTGTATTGTGCATCATCTGAGCTGGCTGCCTGTGCCCAGGAGAGGCAGCCAGCTAAAGAGGACCAAGATGGCAGAGCAGGATCTGCTGTGTGATACCAGAATAGAGGATTGCAGTGGGACAACATTGGATTCAATTTGCAGGTAAGTATATGCTTTGAAGTGCACTAGAGCGCTACAGGCAAGTGGAAAAAAAACATGAGTGGTTGGATGGAGACTTGAGTATTGCTTTAAAAAAATTCAAGGGGTTGTAAAGGATTTTTTTTTCTTCATAAGCATCCTTTACCTGCAGACATTCCTCTTTTCACTTACTCATTGTTAGTTTTTGCTCAGAAGTTGCTCTATTCCTTCTCTGTTCTGTTCACTTTCTGCTTGTCTGATTTTACTGACCACCGTGAAGGGAGGCTTTACTGCGGTGGTCAGTGACGTGCTTGCCCCCTCCTGGGAACTACATCTGTGCAGCAGGACGCTCTCTACGTGTGAGGCCTCGTACACACGAGCAGACAGATTTGTTCAAATCTGTGCGTCCGACAGATTTGAACAAATCTGTCTGCTGGGATTTTGGTTTGCTTGCGTGTACACACGAGCAAACCAAAATCCCCGCCAGCAGAGAGCGCGCCGACGTGTCGGTGACTTGGCGGTGACGTTGACGCCGCCACGTCACCGCACCAGGAAGTAAATCACTTCCGCGCATGCGCCGAATCCATTCGGCGGCGGTGCGGGACGACATGACTGCTGGTAAGTGTACTAACCAGCAGACATGTCGGGCGGACGGATTCCCACCCGATAGATTTCAAAGCATGCTTTGAAATCTGTCGGGTGGCCAAATCCGTCGGCTCGGCCGTACACACGATCGAATCTGTCTGCTGAAACGGTCCAGCGGACCGTTTCCAGCGGACAGATTTGATCGTGTGTACGAGGCCTGAGAGACTTCAAGGAGGTGTGAATTACTGGGCGTGACGCAATGCATACTGGGAAATGTAGTTCTTACTTGAACAAGCGCCGCAAACCAGGAAGTGAATGAGAGAACAGAAACTAGAATGCCGGAGGTGATATAGATGAAGGAATTTAATAGGTATTTACTTGTTTTTTAACAGAATCATTACACTATTCTGTCTACCTTGCAGACATTGGCCCAAATTCACAGAGCGATTACGCCTGCGCAACAGGAGATGCGCGTGCGTAAGTCTAAATGTGCGCGTGCGTTTCGTTGCGCGGCATCCCCAGAACGAGATACGCAATTTCGTTAGACTGGCGCATCCGTCCGCGCAAAAGTGCGATAGACACACCATTGATTTGCTAGTCAAATATGCTAATGAGGGACTTACGGGGATACACAAAACAACGTTGGGGCAGCGCAGGCGACGCAGTGTGCGCAACAGCAAAATGTCCTGTCTAAAATTAGAGCTGATAAAAGCTGGTCTAAAAAAAGAAAAAAAGTCTACTTGTCAGATAAAGCAACACTGTTAGTGAGGAGTTCAGCAGTCACACGTGTTGCTCAACAATCTGTATGCCAACATGCCAGGGGCATCGTCGCACATAGCTATACTACTGACTTTAGATGAACAAAGAAGGAGGAGGGCACGGAGGATGGCACTAAGGAGGGCACGGGAGATGTTTTTTTTTTTTTTATTTGTTTTTTTAAAATTTACAATTTAATCTAATCTAATACAATATTCTTATCTGATACAAGCCCCTCACTCTTCACTTGATATATCACACACGCATAGACATCTTTGGCATGAGTGATTCTGAGGTGTCTCGCATCTTCAGATTCACCCCTCATGCCATCCTGGAATTACCACAACCTTGCAGGAGGACATCAGCAGCCCAACACATGGCACCACCCATGACACCCATGACAGCTACATATACAATCAGAGCCCCATCCCCACAGATTTCGAACAGAACATGTATGGGGACAGCTGGCTGGTTGGTGAGTGACATGGGTGGCAGGCATGACTATCCCCTCCCGTGGTGCACACCTCACAAGTGGCACATGCATGACTAACATCCTCCTGTCTTTTCCCTTCAAGGTGACTCTGCATATGCATTGGTACCCCATCTCATGACCCCATCTCATGCCAGCTCACATTATGCATCTTTGCACGTTAAACACACACATTAATCATGGCACAATGAGAATGCATGCATGCACACCACTGTGGTCCCTAGCACACACACCCCACATCGTCATCACATTGGATTGGCACCAGTCCACCATGCAGGACTTGTGAGCTGCAACGCCATGCCACGGCTCCAATTATGTCACTGTACATTCATACACCATTCACACAGACCTGGGGATCACTTCTCCACCACAAATGAGGGTGACACCCCTTTTCCTGCAGGAATATCACCCCCACATTCCAAAATCATAAACAAACAGAACCAAAAAAATTAAATAAATGACGAGCAAAAAAAAAAATGCCCAGCAAAAATATAATTTAAACAAAATAACAACAAAGAAAACACATAAAAGACAAAAATCACTCTGCAAAACAGTCCCCAAATATCTCAAAGACACGTCACAAACAAACAAAAGCACCTTGCTGTAGAGGGAGGGATACAAAGGGATGTACTTTTGCAATGGAAGTGCATTTGTGTCTGTCTATTTATGCTGTCTGCGTAGTTCACAAAGTTGCCCTAGTCCATTTCCAATTTCACTGATTGCGCCGCTCCCGAGTTGTGAGCATGCGCACAGCGGAGCTGACCATGGTCTCCTTCAAGCGCGCATGCGCGAGCCGGCCGGCCCTTAATTTGCATGGGGTCACGGCTCATTTCAATGTAACACGCCCACGTCCTTCCCAATTTGTATTACTCCTCCTTACGCCTCTGGAAAAACGTTACGTCTGCGCAATTTCCTGCGCAAAAGCTACGAGAATAGGGTGATTACGCGGCAAAATTGCGCAAGTCTAACGTAAAGGCGGTGCGCTACGCCGGTCCAATAATGCGCAGATGTACGTGAATCTGGGCCATTAATTTTAGGCAAAAAAATGTTTTCCTTTACAACTCCTTTAATGTGTAACAACAAAAATGATTGCTTAAAATTTTTTCCCCAACCGCTTTTGATGGTTAACCAGTCCCAGGATCTTTAAATATAACACACACATTTTGCTAGCATATCTTGCTTATTATTTTCCATCGTACTGACTTCCCCCATGAATATTACAATATTTCAAAGATGTGACAATATGAAGGATTTGCCTACTTGAAACAATAAATGTATACAATGAAGATTATTTGATTAACACGTCACAATAAAAAATGGTTCATGTGCCTTTTAATACCTTGTATTATCAATGACAAGTATCTCTGGAGAAAAACATTCTTCACCTTAATCTTGCCATGAATAGTTTTCATTATACTTTTCATTATAGCAAATGGTATTTAAAATGAACAGCTTGAATCATAAAGTACTTTGTTGAAAAAATCTTTACAATTTGCAGACTAAATTGCATTTAACATACTGTTCTTTAGCTGAAGGCAAGGTGGTGTTTAGCAGGAGATTTGGTTAGTGACATTTTATTGCTAATACAGTTATAAAAAATAATAAACATATTTTAATTTGAGAATATTTTGTTCAGGGTATATAGACTATAATGGTGTGCCACAGCGTTGACTAATAATGTATAGTATACATTGAACCTAAGAGTCGGTTCACACACAGGAGCATGACTCCGGGAGCGGCTCTGCAAGTCGTCCTGTGGACAACTCCAGAGGCGATTTGCAAGCAACTTCTGTATAGAAGTCAATGCAAGTCACCCCGAGCCGCCCCCGAAGTCGTACAGGGAGTACATTTCTAAGTCGGAACGCTTCCATTGCACTGCATGGGAAGCGACTCGTCAGGCGGCTGAGCCGCCTGACGCGTCGCCCCAGTGTGAACCGACTTGTCTGTACAATCAAGCTTATATTATAAAACAATTTTAAGGGAAAACATGAAGTAAATACATTTTGGTTTACTGTAAGATTAATGCTAGGTAAATTATTTGTTGCTGTGGAGTCACCGTTCTTTGCACTTTGCCTTAAAGCCCAATTCCAGCTTTGGCTAACAACCCACACTGATACCTCTAAGGCCTTGTACACACGATCAGTCCAAACCGATGAAAACGGACTGAAGTTCATTTTCATCGATTCACAGACTGATGGTCTGATGTGCGTACACACCATCAGTTCAAAAACCCGATCGTATCAGAACTCGGTGATGTAAAACACGACGATGTGCTGAAAAAAAACAAAGTTCAATGCTTCCAAGCATGCGTCGACTTGATTCTGAGCATGCACGGGTTTTAAACCGATGCTTGTGTGTACTAACCATCGGTTTTGACCAATGGTCAGGCTTCCATCAGTCCGATTTTAAAGCAAGTTTTAAAACTTTGGACTGAAGAACAAAAGACTGATGGGCCATACACACGGTCGGTTTGGACCGATGAAACTGAACTTCAGTCCGCTTTCATCGGTTTGTACTGATCGTGTGTACGCAGCCTCACAGCTTCAACTGGCAAATTCCCATTATCTTAGAGATAGGCAAGCCTAAAGAGGTGGAGATCTACTTGAACATGAGAAAAGTCAAAGATCACGGACAAAGTGTCACCTCCTCACACCTGATTTAAACATCTAATTGCCGTACTACTGTGTCGCAATCACATTCATTGCACAGCAATCATGGGTTTAAACCGCAGCACATCAGTGTGAAAGCAGCCCTATACTATTATGCCCATTGAATTGCTTCACACTGACCTGAAGATTTCCTCTTTCCTGTTGCTGGCACCACTCTGAAGACCACTAGCCAGAATAAGAGATGGAGTGCAGTTGGTGTCACTCCGCATGGGAAAGGAGTCGGCACTAGAGAGGAGACATCTGCTTATGCGACTCTTGCTTCCTTATACAGCTCCAAGCTCAGACCGTGATCTAGCAGTCACCTGTCGATAATCTACTGTTAGATAGCAATCTTCAGGTTGCTGACCCCCATTCTTAAAGACTGTCGTCGGACCAGTTGCTTCCAAGTAATTTTACTTTTTCAAGCTATGGATTGCCTTTGTGGGCTCCCCTATCAGCTGTACTAGACATGTTTTTGCTACCCCCGGTCACTGGGCTGACCTGGACCTGACCGATTGGACTGTGTGCTTGGTGCTTTTAATTATTGGATTTCCTCAAGAAGCCAATGGTTTGTAAAACGCGTAGAGATCAAGACCAACACTTTTTGGAATCTAGCCTTATACAATGTTGTAAAATATTGCTGTTATACCTTTTGGATGTATATAATGCTTCATATAGGCTAGGTCCCCAAAGGGTCCAACACACTCCAAACCATTGGGGAATCCAGGCTACATGTATAACTTGTGTTTTTTACATGCATTATATCAATTTTAAGGTATTTGTTTTGTGAATAAACTTTTGTATTTTGATAATCCTTTAAGTACTTACTTAATTTACCTGGGGACATGTGTGGCAACCTTTAAACTTGTTTGTAGTTTTGTACTTCTCTTGGGATGTGGTGCCATGATAGGAATCTGTGCTTCATTATGTTCTTTTACTTTAATAGATACTAATATTCAGTTGTACTCCTCCTGCTTTCTCCTTGTGGTATGTATATTTTCATGCAATGCGTGTTTATTTTTGATTTGAACGCTGGCATAAATGAAGCTGCTACTAATTCCCAAAGGGGGAGATATGGCAATATGCATAATCCTTTTCAGAAATTAAAGGACCAGATCAGAATATTTGAAACAATTACACATATTTATAGAATTTGTTGGCGAGTTTATGAGGTAAAGAATTGCAGCATCACATACTGGTTATTAGTTTTTAGTGTTAGAAGTCTTTTTAATTTATTTTTTGTCAAATGTCACTTTGTTACTTTATTTTGGTTTCCATTTGACGCTATATGCAATTTAGCTCAAAACTTTACCTTTTATAGCCGACTTCCTGAAGTTTCAGGTTATCCCACACTATGGTAGACATGTGCATTTGTTTTCATTTCAAATGCATTTTCGTCCGAATTTCGGGTATTTTCGTTATCGTTTTAACAAACAAAAACAAAAGCGCAGAATCCGAAATCTGAAAGATCCGACATAAAAAAATGCTTTATTTTCGTTTTTGTTGCTACAATAGTTCGATATAGATAGGAGATTTGACATGATGCTGACAATAGCGATCTGTGTCTATCGAACCTGTGGTTGAATGTTTCTAACCTTAACTGTATTAGTCCAAGATTATTCTACATAGAGAGGAAAGATTTGACATTATAGAGACAGTGTTGGGGGAGACTGTTCAACATGAACGAAGAAGTTTAGACGAAACAGTAAAAAACATACAAACGTTGAATCTGTCATTGAAGGCTTATGATGTCTGTCGAAAGTTCTAAAAAGATTCGACAAGCAGCTAAACTGTACGACCCCGCACTCGTACATTTCCAGTCAAATGCTTGGCATATAGGCTATAGAAGAATTAGAATGTTGGTTGACTAGTAATAATAATTTATAAATATTGTTATTGCTAGTGTCATACAACATTAGAATTCTTCCATAGCTTGTAGGCGGAACATTCAACCGGAAATGTACGATTGCGGCATCGTACAGTTTAGCTGCTCCGTCGAATCTTCTTAGAACATTCGACAGACACCATAAACCTTAAATTACAGATTTTACCTTAATTCGGATTTTCGGACGAATGCATTTTTTAACGAAAACAAAATAAATAAAATTGAATTTCTGGAGTAACTAAATAAATGTATTTTTCCCACGAAAACGAAATTCCGAAACAAAATATTTCAGTATGCACATGTCTACACTATGGTAGTCTGGTATTTTTGTAAGTATTTTATTAAACAAATGCAAATATTGAATAAATGTTGTCTTGATGTTACAAAATGAACAGAACACACTTTTAATGCAGTCAATAGAATTGTCAAATTGTGACTGTTGACTGCAAGAGTTAGATTCTTTATCAATACTCACTCCTTCAGCACAATGAAAATAACCTCAAAGAAAGGCTGTAGTGTGGGAACGTGGCATATGACGCCTAAAAACAATTATCGTTAAAAGTAAATACATGAAATAAGTGACACACAATACCTAAATAGAGGAAATTTAATATCTCAGTCAGCATCTTAGATGCATTTTCTTTAACTATGAAGCTTTTATTTTGTAACAGCTGTAACATTTGCCAACTCTTCTTGTTGTAATACAAAGGGTATATCTTTATTTTGAAGGAGAATGTCACATTGGACCCTTGTTGCCATAATTTACTTCTGCTTTCAACAATTGAAAAATATGATGGCCAATCAAATAAGAAAAGAGAACACAGTGGTCTTATGAAGTAGGTAGACTATTTATTGAAGAAGAGTTGAAATCAATTATAGTCACAACTACTGTGTGGTAGTAAGTCACAAAGATGAAAAAATGCTATTCGTCCTCACTGGATTGCAAAGAAATCCTTGTGAAACCATCTGACACTATCAATAAAGCAGCACAGTAATGACAAATGCGTCTTTGGGGTCACCATCGATTTTTCCAGGGCAGGCACCAAAATTTGGGATTCTACCTTTTAAACTATATTGCCCACAAAGTATTTTAGGAAATGTTTCATTTTTTTCCCTGGTGGTAATGACACTTTGCAGTGAGTGAACACAGCTCATAAGTGGGTGGAGCTAGAGTTTGTGGAAAATAGGCGTATATTTGCATCTAGGCTCTGAAGTATGAGGTGGTGACCCCAGAAAAAAGTTTGCACATTATGGTGCTGCTTTATTTTTTGTGGAAGATGGTTTCATGTGGATTGGTGGGGGCAGATTCACATAGATGTAATCTTCCGCTGCGTAATCGAAATACGCTACGCTGCCGTCTATCACCAGACTCTACGCCGAATTCAGGTAGTTTTTTTGCGCGTACGCTATTGTATCGTATTTTTTTTCCGCCGCGCAATCGAAATACGTGAGTAGGGGGCGTGAAGCATTTAAATTAAGCGCGTCCCCGCGACGATCGAACTGCGCATGCTCTGTTCAGGAATTTCCCGCCGTGCATTGCGCGAAATCACGTCGTGACGTCATTCGTTGTTTGAGTAGCGGCGTTTACGAACATTCCTATTCCCGGACGACTTACGTTAAAAATAATAAAAGAAATCGAAAAACGTTGAAATTCGACGCGGGAACGACGGCCATACTTAACATGGGCTGTCTAATATTAGACCAGCAAAAAGCTGGTATAGTGAAACGGAAAAAAAAGATGACTAAAGGTGCCGTAAGAGATTGCGTTTGAAGAGCGAAATTTTGTGGATTCCAGGCAAAAGCTCATTAGCATACCATGAAGGTGAAAAACAACAGGAAGTCCGCCCAGTGGCCGCAATTTTCAGGCAGCGTAGATCTGAAGGCGTACTAACACGTAATAAAGTCGAAATTTAGCACGCAGGTGTCTTTTCATGGTTTGAGGATTTCGACTAGCGTAAAAACGCTCGTAAATCGAAATTACTCCTGTCTAACAACATTTACACAGGCGTAATCGCTTTGTGAATCTAGGCCCTGGTGTTCAATTGATTCTCAACTCTGTTAAATATACAATTTTAACCACTTCAGCCCTGAGCCTGTTTTTCAGACTCGGTGTTTACAAGTTAAAAACTATTTTTTTTTGCTAGAAAATGACTTGGAACCCTCCAACATTATATATATATATATATATATATATATATATATATATATATATATATATATATATATATTTTTCTAACATCCTAGAAAATTAAATGGCTGTCATTGCAATACTTTTTGTCACACCGTATTTGTGCAGCTGTTATACAAGTGCACTTTTTTGGGAAAAAAATTATCACTTTTTTAATTAAAAAACAATTTTTTTATATTGTGAATAGGGTTGTCCCGATACCACTTTTTTAGGACCGAGTACAAGTACCGATACTTTTTTTCATGTACTCGCCGATACCGAATACCGATACTTTTTTTAAATGTCATGTGACAGTTTTCAAACCACAATACAGACTAAGGATATTTTCTTTAGAATTATGAAGAACTCTAACTCAAGACATTATAAAAGAATAAAAATGAGTAAAAATTAATAAAAATGTTTTATTTTCTTGCCACGCAGTAGTAAAAAAACTCAAAGAATTTTCACAGAACATGTTGATAAATACAAAAAAAGTATCCTATTTAGGTATCGGGAGCATTTGCGCGAGTACAAGTACTCCCGCAAATACTCGGTATCGGTCCCGATACCGATACTAGTATCGGTATCTGGACAAGCCTAATTGTGAAAGATAATGTTACGCCAAGTAAATTGATACTCAGCATGTCACGCTTCAAAATTGTGCCCGCTCGTGGAATGGCGTCCAACTTGAGTTACAGAGGAGGTCTAGGGCTAGAATTATTGCTTTCACACCAACAATCGTGGCGATACCTCACATGTGTGGTTTGAACACCGTTTTCATATGCAGCGCTACTCAGGTATGTATTCACTTCTGCGCTCGAGCTGGTCGGGACGGGACTCTTTAAAAAAAATGTCTTTCTTATTTACTTGATTTTATTTATTTTTACACAGTTTTTTTTTTAAATTGGGTCACTTTTATTTCTATTACAAGGAATGAAAATATCCCTTGTCATAGAAAAAAAAGCATGACAGGTCCTCTTAAATGAGATCTGGAGTCAAAAAGACCCCAGATCTCATATTTAGACTAAAATGATCCCAGATCTCATATTTAAAAAATAAAAATAAATTGTCATTTGAAAAAAATGACAAAAAAAATGTCCCTTTAAGAGGTATGGGCAGAAGTGACATTTTGACGTTGCTTCCACCCTGCTATGGTATGGAGATGGATGGGGGCCATCTTGCCCTCACTCATCTCCATACCCAGTGACGACAAGGCCCTGATCGCCTCTGTTGCTACTACGGCTCCAGTAAGCGGCAGAAGGAGCGGGAGAGCGGCCGGAGGGGAGGTCCTCTGCCACCGCCGATAACGGTGATCTTACGGTGAATCCACCACAGAGACCACCATTATCCTTAACCGCACAGCCACCTAAAGAGATGGATATCTCCGTTATGGCAGCAGCTGACGTATATAGTCGTGCGGCAGTTGGTAAGTGGTTAAAGGGTGTGACCAACTTCACTTTTGTAGCATTATAGTATTTTAAATATGTTTAATTTAGCAAACACAAACTTCCAAGTTATATTAGGCCAGAAAGAAAGACACTTAACGCTATCTATAATAAAAAACTATTGATTTATTTTTCAGAAAATTATTCTGGCCAATTATTATACCATAGACATTGAGAATATTCCGATTAGAAATGTTTCCCATAACGGAATATTGTATGGGATTTTTGGTGATGCATGATGGATGAATGTAGCAGATTAATATATCAGATAAAGACTTTTGGATAATTTTTGTCAAACCCACAACACCTGAGTCACAAAAAAAGGGATTTTTAAATACAGCTTACCTGTAAAATCCTTTTCTTGGAGTACATCACGGGACACAGAGCGGCATATTCATTACTATATGGGTTATATGGAGTACCTTCAGGTGTGGACACTGGCAATCTCAAACAAACAGGAAGTCCCTCCCTATATAACCCCCTCCCCTAGAGGGAGTCCCTCAGTTTTGTAGCAAGCAGTATGCCTCCCAAAATGTTCCCAAAAAGAGGGGTGGGAGCTCTGTGTCCCGTGATGTACTCCAAGAAAAGGATTTTACAGGTAAGCTGTATTTAAAAATCCCTTTTTCTTTCTCGTACATCACGGGACACAGAGCGGCATATTCATTACTATATGGGATGTCCGAAAGCAATGCTTTAATGAGGGGAGAGAGACATCTTCCAAAGAAGGATTTAATTTAGAGGTATACTCAAATACTAGTAAATCCAACTTAAACGAGAAATGTAAATCTCAAATCAAATCAAGGGAGCCCCCTCAGATCCTGAGGAGCTTGAATCGCGGCCTGTAGTACTGACTGCCCAAAGGCTGTATCCGCATTCCTTCTTACGTCCATTTGATAAAAATGTGGACTGACGACCACGTTGCTGCCTTGCATATTCGAGCCATAGAGATCTGATGATGATGTGCTGCCAGGAGGTGCCCATGGCCCTGGTAGAATGGGCCTTTGCCGACAAAGGAGGAGGCAACCTCTTCAAACCGCAGGCCTGAACGATTAATTGTTTAATCCATCTTGCGATGGTGGATCAAGCAGCTGCCTGACCCATCTTGGGCCCTTCCGGTAAAACGAACACCACATCTGTTTTCCGAACCTTCTCTGTAGCTTTAAGATAGGCCTTTATGGCCCTGACAATATCCAACGTATGCAGCAACCCCTCCTTTCTAGAGGTGGGTTTTGGAAGAAGGATGGAAGTACCACATCCTGGTTCAGGTGGAAACTGGATATAACCTTTGGTAGAAAGGAAGAATGAGGACGGAACCCCGCCCTATCCTTATGTAAAATGAGATATGGTTCCTTACAAGATAAGGCTGCCAATTCCGATACTCTCCTGGCCGAAACTATGGTGATCAGAAATACCGACTTTCTAGTCAGTAAAACCAAGGTACCTCAGCCAACGGCTCAAGGGGTTGTTTCTGTAGAGTTGACAGAACAAGATTTAAGTCCCATGGACAAAGTGGTGATTTGACCGGAGGATTAACACGTAAGACTCCCTGTACGAAGATCTTAACCAGCGAGTGGGCGGCCAGCGCCTCTGAAATCACACTGATAAGGCTGAAATCTGTCCCTAGATCGTGCTTAATGCCAGGCCTTTATCCACTCCTAGCTGGAGGAAACGTAATACTCTATCAATGGTATACTTGCGGGAAACCCATCTCTTAGCCTCACACCAGCCTACGTAGGCCCTCCAAACCCTGTAACAAAATTACCCTGGAGGCCGGCTTTCTAGCCTCAATGAGGGTAGGGATTACCTGCCTAGACAGACCTCTACCCCTGAGAATCAGGGATTCAGCCGCCAGGCCGTCAAATTTAGACGCCGTAATGCAGGGTGGAGGATCGGGCCTTGTGAGAGTAGGTCTGGCCCTAGAGGAAGAGTCCAAGGGCCTCCCGCTGCCAATTTCAGGACTAGTGAGTACCATGCCCTCCGGTACCAAGCTGGGGCTACCAGGATAACCAGCCTGTGGTATGATCCTGCGCCGCAGGCGGGGTAGTAACTGCAGTGGGGGAAATGCATATAGAAGTTATGATTGATGCCAAGGGCAAACCAACACATCGGTTCCGCAGGCCATAGGGTCCCTCGTTCGAGACATGAACCTGTCTAGCTTCTTGTTGAATCCTGATGCCATGACCTCCACGTCTGGCACTCCCCACTTCTGCCAGATTGTCTGAAAAAACTTGTGGATGCAGAGACCACTCCCCCGGCGACAGGGTTTGGCGACTTAGGAAGTACGCCTGCAGGTTGTCCACCTCGGGAATGAATGTCGCCGATATGCAGGGTACATAAACCTCTGCCCACCGAAAAACCAAGCTCCTCTCACTCTGAGTGGCTTGACTCTTGGTTCCCCCTTGGTGGTTCACCTATATGCCACCGCTGTGGCCTTGTCTGAATGACTTCTCACCGAGGACCCCTGTAATCTGGATGTCTATGCCAGGAGGGCTAGCTGAGCCGCTCAGAACTCCCAGACCTTGATGGGCAGCTGCCTCTCCGCCTCTGCCCAAGTTCCTTGGCGAGTGAACTTGTTCAAGACCGCTCTCCAGCCTTCCAGACCACTGGGCAGAACCAAGCTGCTAGAATTGCTGCCTGTAGGACACGAGCGTGGAAGCGTGTGGTATTGCCTCGAACATGGCCATCGCATACATAGGCGAATAGTTGGCTCTTTTTTGCTTAGAACCAACTGAATCAATCTCTTGATAGCCTCGACCTTTACCAGGGGCAGGAACATCCATCTTCTGTTCTGTGTCTAATCTCGTGCCGAGATATTCCAACTGCTTTGTAGGTTGAAATGCTGATCTTTCCCCGGTTTAGGACTCAGCCGAACCTCTCGAGGTACTGAACCATGAGGGCTACTACGCATTCCACCAAGGAAGCGAGTGATCTTATGATTAAGAGGTCGTCCAGGTATGCTAGGACCGAGATCCCTTGGATCCTTTGGACTGACTAGAATAGGAGCCAGGACCTTCGTGAATACCCGGGGGCCGTAGCCAGCCCGAAGGGGGGCGCCACAAAATGGAAGTGACGCTGTATCACTGCGAAGTGTAAAAACAAAAATATTTGATGTGGCTGAAAGACCTGGTACATGAAGGTAACCCTCCTTTATGTCTATAGAAGCCCGATCCTTCTGGAGTGTGGCGGCTGCTGGCCAAACGGATTCTATCCGGAAAGAGCGAACCCTTAGGTAAGCATTTAAACCTTTTAGGTCCAAAATTGGTCTGATATTGCCGATGAGCCTTGGTATGACAAACAGATTGGAATAGAAACCTAGCCCCTGTTCTTGGGCTGGTACCTCTACCATTATGCCCTGGTAAAGCAGGTGATCCAATGCTGCCCGCATTGAGGCCTTCCTTGTGGAGGAAATTTTAGAAATTCTAATCTGTAGCCTGCGGCCACAGATGATCGGACCCCCTCTGTCGGGGACCGATCCCCAGAGGCCTGTCCTTGCGATCCATTGTTAAAAGTTTGATCGCGCAGGAGGACCGTACTGCCTGAAATTTGAGGGCCCTGGAACCGGGGGGAGCTGCTCTTTTAAACGCAGGACCCCGGAACTTCCTTTGACTGGTAAAAGGGTACTTTTGCCACTTGAAACAGTCTGAATGTATTTATCCAGATCTTTCCATGGAAGGGCAAACCTGCCAGCAGTCTTTTACATGGGGCTCGGCCGCCCAGTTCTTCAACCAAAAGAGCCTTCTCATATGCACTAAAAATAGTGACAACGAGACGCCTGCTGGATGGAGTCTTTTTATAGCCTCTACCGCAAAGCACAGAGCTCTGGGAATATCCAATAACTCCTCTGCCTATCGGGCAGGGATGTCTAAGCATCTGTTTTGTCTGGTTCCTTAATGCCTGAAAAAAAAACTCCAGCTGTAGCCAGGGATGCTGGAAAAAGTGTCTCTAAACGTTTATCGACCGGGACCTTAAACATTTGTATGTTTCCCCTTAGGCCAGTTAATGATTTATTCACCCATGAGATGGCTGCGTCCACCGTTGGGAGCGCCCCCTTTCTTTAGAAAAATGTCTTTTCCATAGGGTAAATAACAGAAAACCTTCCAGGTGGTCTCCCATCCAGGCACTAACCAGGCCCTACCCTGCTTAGCCTCCGAGATCAGACGAGATCGGGCGCTTTCCGGGAGATGCGGCCTCAAGGACCTCACGGGTAGTTGAAAAGCAGTGCCCGAACCGGGACCTGAACCCTGGACCCTCAGATCAAAAGTCCGATGCTCTACCAACTGAGCCATCCGGGCCCCCTTTAAAGAGCACTTGGTCAAGGGAAAGAGTGCCTGCCAGCACAAATATTTCCTGGCAGACGTGCATAAAGACTACCCTCTCGTCAGCTTTAGGCGGCAGAAAAAATTCTGTCCGGTCGTCCCAATCCTGGAAAAACCAATTCCTCTAACAGAGGATGGGCCAGAAAAGCTGCGTTGCTTAAAGGCGCTTTTAAAAGAACCCAAAGAGGATACCGCAGGAACCTGAGGCTCTGGAAATGGCAAATTGAATGCCAAGCGGACCATGTCTGTCAAAGACTGGACCCACAGACTCTCCGCCTGGGAGGCTGAAAACGATTCTACAGTGGTAGATCCTCTAGGTTCTGTCCCTTTTGGCGATGGGGATCTAGTCCGCTTCTTGCCAGAAAAAGAGCCAGCGATCATAGCTGTTAACCTCTTTTCTCTAGCCCCCCTAGGGTGACGGCTAGCATCTCCTCTGTGATAACACAGGGTTGGGCCGACCTGGGCCAGCCTCAGCACCAGACCCCCTTAATGGCTTATCCAGGGTGACCCCTATAGGAATAACCTGTGGGGAAAGTATTGGCATATTATCAGAACCAGAGGAGGAACCCCTTTGTCTTTGCCTTTTCTCTTTATTTTTTTTTATTTTTTTTTGTGTTTTGATCCTGAACCCTTGGAAGCCATAATACAAAACCGAAGGACAACAGACTGTTATAGCCAGGAGTACAAAAAAATAAGGTTTAGGGGACAATAGGATCACTAATGCCCCAAAACCGGTGGGGCTCAGTATGTTTTCTTTTATATATTATTCACCACATACAGCCCCACCCCCAACATGTTTGCCAGCATTCAACCTGTTGCCAAGGGGATTTTGGCTTAACAAAAAGTATTGGAGCTGACTCCAGCATGTAGTACCCCTTCTCGCCACCGGGAGTCACTGTGCTGCCAGCTCTACGTCCTCTCTCTCCAGCTCAGCTCTGAACTGAGCTAAGAACGCGCCTGCTGTGTATAACAGCAATTAAAGGCACGCCCACTCTACACTGCAGTCACACTCCCCGCCCCCCCCCCTCCCGAACGGCGCGAAAATTTTCTATATGCATGCGCGCGTGCACGCGCGCGCGCGCGCGCGACTGTCGGGGGAGGAGAGCCCAGGAGGAGACGCACTCTGGAGCCCAGGAATGCAGGTTGGAGGACGCATCAGGCGGCAGATTTGAATCCCGGCAAGGTAAGGCTAACACAGGCCCCTAAGGAGTCCCTTTAGCCTAGAGACAGATCTTTTTTTTTTTTTTTTAAAAGATCTTCAACCAGCGAGCAGCAGGTAGCTAGCAAACATACATAGATAGGTAGGGGGATTAAGTTATGGGGGGAAACATTTCAGGGCATCCTGTCTATCAGACATAGTGACCATGGTGCCAATGCAGAGCATACTCAGGCTACCCCCCTTAAGATCTCCCCTGGAGAGCCTGCTGTCGAACCAAGTCCCGCAGGCTCCCCTCTTACCTGCTCCATGCCGCAGGACGTTTTGCAAAACGGTCCAATCTTCTCCCATCTCCGTGGGTAGCGTAGTAGACCTTCAGGCCCTGGGGTCCTATGAAGGTACCCACTGTCCTGGACCTATATAGCACCCTGGCAAACAGGAACTTATGGTCTTTACAAACTCCAAGTCCTGGGCCCAGGGTCCAGCCCTCCAAAGAGGAGCATTATAGGCAAAACCCCACGGTTTGGGGCCCGGGTACTGTCCACTTTGGCACTGAGGCTCCTTGGACAGATCCGGTTAGCCCGCCCTTAATCCCAAGGATGTGGAGCAAAGCTATTCCGTGACCAACACCTAAGACACTGGCGAAAAAACTGAGGGACTCCCTCTAGGGGAGGGGGTTATATAGGGAGGGACTTCCTGTTTGTTTGAGATTGCCAGTGTCCACACCTGAAGGTACTCCATATAACCCATATAGTAATGAATATGCCGCTCTGTGTCCCGTGATGTACGAGAAAGAAATAGATATTTAGATATAAAAATAAAAAGAGATTTATTGATACAAAGTTTTGAATGAATGTATTTAACAATTACTAAAAACAATCATAAATAGATAGAAAAAGTATTGTATATGCAAATAAATGCAGCTAGCCTTCTTCATGCCACTTGTGTTGATGGTTCAACTAGTTTAGCCCTATGTGGGCTTCTTCAGGAACACACAGTGGGTGGTGATCTATATAGATAAAGTATTCACAGTGAAATAATAATAACAAAGTCTCATAATAAATATACCACGTATAATCAACGAGTATTTTATGTTACATAAAACTTTAAATATAACAAGTATCCATTTCAAATATTAGAGTTTTCTTTCAAATCTTGTGTTATATATTCAATGGAGAGAGTCTGTGATTAATGTAAACTAGGACATGAACCATACCTCAGATGAGTAAGGCGGGAGATCGAAAAGATGGTCGCCTACAGTACATTTTCTATCTATTTAGGATTGTTTTTAGTAATTGTTAAATACATTCATTCAAAACTTTGTATCAATAAATCTTTTTTATTTTTATGTCTAAATATCTATTTTTGTGACTCAGGTGTTGTGGGTTTGACAAAAACTATCCAAAAGTCTTTATCTGATATATTAATCTGCTACATTCATCCATCATGCATCACCAAAAATCCCATACAATATCCCGTTATGGGAAACATTTCTAATCTTTACCTTTAGAGGGATTTAGATGCAGATGGTTTTTGGACAAGTGTTTGCTCTATATTACACATATATCCATTGAGAATCTTCACTCAAAAATTGTGTGAATTTTCACTTCAGTTATCCAATCATGTAAAAAGTAAACTCTATATACACTTGGAATGCCCACTCACACGTGCAGGCTTTTCACACGACCGGATAATTAAAGTAAATATTAACACACTCTTTTAAGTGAAGATTTTTAACTTCTTTATAAATCAGTTCAATAATTTAATGCAAGACAAAAATCTGCTATTGCTGTGCTTTCTTTAGAAAAAAAGGAAGATCTATAAACTGTGTGTCATAAGTCCACCTTGCATTAAATACACATATAAAAATCAAGTTTTTTTTTTTATAAAAAAAAAAATCCTAAAAAAGTTAAAATAAAATTGGCCCCAAATCAGTAAAGTTTACATTTAACTGACCTTTATGAAACATTCTGATTTGTGACTGTCAAAAAAAAGAAAAGAAATGAATACTGAATACAAATCTACACATTCTCAAACACACAGCAAGGAATATTTCAGATCAGCAATTCTGAAGTGAGAAAAGAATTTGGAGAAAATGATAAATGACATTATCTATTTTTTTTATAGAGCTGGAATATAAAGCGCTCTGTATTGTTGGCACTAAATCTTTGATGGCTTTTCACAAGCACATATTTTTTTTACTTGTTAAAATGAATTGCTGTGTGGGCACTTAAGGATTTCAAATGTTAAACAAATTGGATATAGAAAAAGCCAGTAAAAATATAGCTCAGCTATTTAAACTTTTTTTTTTCATTCTGACAATGCAGTCACCTGAGAAACATATAACCTCTATAACAGGCTTTGCTGAAGCAGAAATGTCTGCTTCTGGGACTTTGGTGCCAGTGGGTTTCAGCGGAGGATAGTTAAAAACTGTATTAAACCTAAAACCTAAAAATGTATGTGGTGCAGCTTATCAGTTCTTGATGTGGTGGCTGCATTTGTTTTAATTTTGTGTGTGTTTTTCCGTTATTTTCACCTGTTGATCCAGCCAGCAAGTCTGCTATTTTTCAACTTCCAGCTTTCCCAAGAACTGGTAGTTGAGGTTTGATACAAACCATTTAACACTGCTAGGTGTGCTAATAATGATCAGTTTACGGTTTAGGAGATATTTGCAAAATACATGCACCGATGTCTACGGCGCATGCATCGTAAACAACGGCACACAGGCGCACTGAGCGTGCCTCTTCTAACAGCGATCATACCATTCGTGGCGGCACCCGCGTGCATGTGCGGAATTGATGCTGTGCATATTAGCTCATTATGCCTTTGTCTGGCAGGGAGTATTTTTTTTCTGTTTTTACCTAGGCTTTACTTCCTCGTAAATGGGGAAAATTTTAGTTTTATTTTTTCTCGACCTGCTGGTTGAAGGAAAAAAAATTTGTGGGCTGCCTATATCTGCTAACACATCTAACACTACTCTCTCTTCAAAATAACAATGCTGCTAACCAAAAGCTTCTCTGTTGCTCCTCCTGTGGAATGAAGACAACCAAGACAGGAAGTGTGTTACTGATCAGATCACAGGTGAAAAAAGAAAGAAAACAAATTCAAACATCACATTTAGGCCCGGTTCACACTGCCACAAATACTATTGCAAATTTGAGCCGTTGCAATTTCTCAAATTCGCAAGTCATTAAAATAACATTGTTTTCCATTAGTGCAGTTCACATCAGTGTGGTGCGAATCTAAGCTGCGGGAAAAAAGTGTCCTGTGCGAGTTTGATTCATGTGCGATTCAAATTTAGCTCTATAGACTGGCATTCCCTGAAATCGCGGCTGCGAATCGTGGCAAAATCATGGCAAAAATGAAGCCACAAAATCGTGGTAAAAATAGGATTTTATGCTCAACGTAAAATCTCTTTCTCTGAGTTCATGGACGGACACAGCCTTAATCTTGACATAGTGGGTATTAGCCTTCCTAGAGTGACTAGGTAGAAACTTATAGAAAAGGTTAACTTATCATACACACCCTACAGCCCCGCCCAGGGGATGGGCCCTCTGGGTATAACCCCTCTCTTGTAGAAAGAAAATGTTTGGACAGCCGCACTCTGGAAAAACCTTTTCGGTTGCCTTTATTTGGTAAAAGTAATCAAAACCCTGCACATTACAGCAAAAATAGGGGCATACAGCTGACGTTTCGCACTATCAATAAGTGCTTACTCATAGCTTATAACCCCTCTCTCTGAATCTCGCAGGTCAGTTCGTTAAAAAGTAGTACAAACATAAAAAGGAGGGGAGGGTGCGGTGTCAGTCCATGAACTCAGAGAAAGAGCATAAAATCCTATTTTCTCTTTCGTTCATGGACTTAATCTTGACAAAGTGGGACATCCCAAAGCAGTGTCATAAAAATGAGGGGTGGGAACAGCATAAAATTAAGCTTCACCCCAAAACAAACAGAGCTCCTCCACTGAGTGAGGAGTTGCAACTCTAAACAGCCGCCTGCAAAACTTTGAGGCCGAAAGAAGCTTCCAAAGATGCACTCACATCAACCTTATAGAATTTAGTGAAAGTGTGAGCAGACGACCAAATCGTGGCTTTACACACCTGGGAAACAGATGCTTGATGTCGGAAAGCCCAGGAGGCACCTATTGCCCTGGTTGAATGCACCGTGATAGGAAAGGGGGGCGTCCGAACCCTTATGGCGTAAGCCTGAATTACTGTCTGTCAAATCCACCTAGAGATGGTGGCCGATGAGACCGCTAGGCCCTTCTTGGGACCAGGCACCGAAACAAACAGTGAGTCTGACCTCCGGAATGGAGCAGTGGCAGCTAAGTATACTCTCAGAGCTCGGACAACATCCGAGCAATGCAACGCCATCTCCCTAGGGTGCGACGGATTAGGACACAAGGATGGAAGTACAATGTCCTCATTGAGATGGAAGGCCGAGACGACCTTAGGTAGAAAAGATGGCTGCGGACGCAGCACCACCTTATCCTTGTGGAAAATTAGGTGGGGGGCCCTACATGATAAGGCGGCCAGCTCAGAGACTTGTCTAACTGACACGACCGCCACCAAAAAGACCAACTTCTGAGAAAGTGTCAATAAGGGAATCTCCCTAATTTCTTCAAATGGTGCCTTCTGAAGCACCGAGAGAATCAGGTTCAAGTCCCACGGAGGTAGTAGAGGACGGACCGGAGGGGCCACATGCCGAACCCCCTGTGGGGGGTCGCTAAAATAGGGGGTCGCTAAAATAAAACAGCCAAGGCAGATATCTGCCTTTTAATCATGCTTAAGGCAAGCTTTTGGTCCACCCCGCACTGCAAGAAAAGCAGTACCCTGGACACCAAATAAGTCCGTGGATTCCACTTCATTTCTTCGCAAAGCACTAAGTAAGCTCTCCAAGTGCGATAATAAATCGTTCTAGGGGATAACTTCCTAGCCCTTCTCATGGTAGAAATTACTGAATCCGATAGGCCCTGGTCTCTTAGTACCTGGCTTTCAATAGCCATGCTGTTAAAGCCAGCGACTGTAAAGTAGGATGCAGTATAGGACCTTGTGACAGCAGGTCCTCTCTCCGCAGTAGATGCCAAGGAGTGTTTGCTACTAACCGCACTAGATCGGCGTACCAAGGATGCCGAGGCCAATCCGGGGCGATTAGGATCATCGGGATCCCCTCTGCCTCCAGCAGAAGAGGCAGGAGCTTTAGAGGAGGAAAGGCATAGATTAGCCGATACTGACTCCACTAATGCATCTGTGGCGTCCGCCCATGGGTCTTTCGACCTGGCCACAAACCTCAATACCTTCCGATTGAGTTGAGACGCCAGGAGATCTACGTCTGGCGTGCCCCATCTTTGGCAAAGTAGCTGAAACACCTCCGGGTGCAGAGACCATTCTGGCGACTCAGGTAGTCCACCTGCCAGTTTTCCACACCCCAAATGTATATGGCTGACAGTGCTCCTTTCTGCCCACCTTAGGATGTGAGCGGCCTCTGACGCTGCACCTGAGCTTCTTGTTCCTTCCTGATGGTTGACATATGCCACCGCCGTGGCGTTGTCTGACTGGATCCTGACTGGACGCCCCTGTAGCCTCTGAGACCATGCGGAGAGGCACAGCCTGATTGCCCGAAGTTCCAGGACATTGATCGGCACAGGACTCGCATGCAAAAACGGAGTGACGACCATTTCTGGGATGTCAACTGCCGCACTGCAGCCTGAAGGGTCTGCAACTTTTCCACAGGGAAGAAAACCTTTGCCTCTGAGGAGTCCAGAATCAATCCCAGGTATACTAGGCGTTGAGCCAATACCATTATTGAATTCTGAATGTTCAGTAGCCACCCAAGTGTCTGAGGGTCTGACATGTTATAGACATGCACACCTCTAATTCTGAGGCTGAAGTGGCCCTCAGAAGCAGTTCGTCCAAGTAGCCTATGACAGCGATGCCACGTTGTCTTAGTAGGACGAGAATTGGGGCAAGCACCTTGGTGAACACCCTTGGTGCCAATGCCAGGCCAAAGGGGAGAGCCACAAATTGATAGTGGTCTTTCCTGACCACAAAGCGCAGAAGTCTCTAATGCTTTGCACATATGGGGACATGTAAATAGGCATTCCTGATGTTTAAGGATGCCAGAAAGTCCCCCAGCTGGAGAGCAGTAGCAACAGAATGGATTGATATCATCCGGAATCCTTGTACCTTCACAAAACAATTGAGGGCCCTGAGGTCCAGGATTGGATGAACGCCCTCCTTCTTTGGTACTATGAACAGATTGGAGTAAAACCCCTGAAACCGTTCCTGTACTGGGACAGGGATAACCACCCCGCGTTCCAGCAGGTCTTGAACTGCCCCAATCAGGGGCGTCTCTGTCCCTGAGCAGGCGCTTTATTGGCCTGTGGTTTTCTGCCCGCGGTGCTGGGTAGACGAAAAAAAATGCTTGGGTGTGGTAAAGAAGGGCCCTTGTCGTCGGCGTGGCTCTTTCCCCTTATAGGTTTGTGGAAGCAAGATGCTCTTACCTCCTGTGGCATCTTTAATGTCATCCAGGAAAGCTCCAAAGAGTCTGTCGCCCTTAAAGGACAGGTCCATTAGGGCCTTTTTGGAAGCTTGGTCCTCCGACCAATTCTTTAACCAAAGTAGACGGCGTAACAACACCGCCTGAGCAGAAGCTCTGGCCAGCAGAGGAATAGTGTCCAAGGCTGATTCACACACAAATTTTAGGCCATGCACCAGTTGTTCCCCTAGGGCTACCTCGTGGGCAGAAGCGTGATGTGTTTGTAACCCATTGAGCAGCATCTTTGCCCATTCCGTGAGTGTCTGAGACACCAGAGCCCCAACTATGGTTGGGCATACTGCTGAACCTACTACAGTGTATAGGTTACGGATATTGACTCTGCCTTCTTGTCCGCCAAGTTCTTGAAAGCAGGAGCCCCCTCCACTGGAATGGTGGTTAGCTTGTTTAGTCTTCACAGAGGAGGGTCCACTATGGGGGGCGGGGTCCATTTCTTCAAGAAACTCCCCTCCTGGCCCAAAAACACACCTCGCCACGTCATTAACAGAATTTATGTCCTCTTACACCCTAAGCAACAAACATCTTTTGGGGCTGGGGGACTTCAACCTCTGGGCCAACTCCTCATTGGACCTAGTCGCTGAAGCTTGCATCGACCATCTGGAAGGATTAGGTCTGCAGCAATTAATACGAGGCCCCACTCATGCCTCAGGCCATACCTTCGATCTCATTTTCAAACATGATTTGGAAATTGAGATTGGGGAAAATGAGCCACTACCATGGACCGATCACCATGCCATTAAATTTAAAATCGCCAACCACCTCAGGCCAAATAAAACAAGAAAACCGGTGATAACTCACTGGTCTCAGAAGAAGCTCCACTCGGTACTCTTCAAAACAACCCTAGGAAAAAAAAATTCCCTAATACAAAATAAACAAACAGCAGTAGAAACACTGGATGCCATCAACAAGGCGCTACTTCAGTCCGCCGACGGGGTGGCACCAAAACGCAAAACTTGCATTCGGAAAAACGACGCCGGATGGTTTAACGACCAGCTGACGCTGCTAAAGCAAGAGCGTAGAAGAGCAGAAGCTGCCTGGAAAAGGAGCTCTTCAGATAGAAACCTCACTATTTATAAGACAATAACAAAGAAATATCATAAAGAAATCTTTATGGCAAAAAAAATCATTTCGCCAACATTATCACCAAGGCCCTAAACCGCCCCCGCGAACTCTTCAAGCTGGTTTCGCAATCGATGAATCCAGCCTGTTTAGAGCCCCCCAATGCTGATTCACAAGAATTTTGCAACAAACTATCCGATTATTTCATTAATAAGGCTGTGTTCACACTACGATTTTCCCGTCCGTCAGCCGCATATGATTTCAGTTTTGAAAACGTACGGGCCCGTACGGGAAAACGCATACATAGACAATGCATTGCAAATCGTATGCACTCAGATGCATCCGGGTGCGTACGATTTGCTGGCAAAACGTTTTTTAACAGTACGCAAAACCGTGTTCAACCACGGTTTTGAGGCCGTTTTTGAAACCGTATGGCAAACGCATACGTTTTTTTTTTAACATTAAAGTCAATGGAAAACGCACATATGTGCGGTTCCATACGTATAAATCCGTTTCAGCCGCATATGTTTTTTCATATAAATCGTATGCGGCTGACGGACGGGAAAATCGTGTGAACCCAGCCTAAAATCGAAAGAATCCGGGTAAGCATTGAGCAAAATGGAATCTGCATGAATCCCACCCCGAAGCCCAATACCATTATATACCCGCCTCAAGCACAGAAATTCACCTTAAAACCCATCTCCATCGCTGCCACTAAAAATATCATTCGGACTTTGCGCAACAGCACAGCACCCAATGACATCATTCCCACTAAACTGCTGAAAGAAAGTGCTGATATACTGGCACCTGCTATCATGCAGCTTATAAATCAATCATTCAAGGAGGGCATGGTGCCCTCCTTGTTAAAACAAGGCACCATAAAACCGATCCTGAAAAAACCCACCCTTGACCCGAAAGACCCAAACAATAGGAGACCCATAACGGGTCTAAATGTTTTCTCCAAAATAATGGAGAAAGAAGTTGTACAACAGTTACAACAGCATTTAGAAACCCAAAAATTACTCGATACGTTTCAATCAGGCTTCCGTCCAGGGCACGGAACTGAAACGGCTCTGGTAAAAATATGGGATGATGTTCTAGAGGCTGCAGATGAAGGAGAATCTTCTCTCCTGATCCTGCTGGACCTAAGTGCGGCCTTTGACATGGTAGACCACGGACTACTACTCACTAGGCTAGCTGAAGTGGCCAAAGTCACGGAAGCGGATCTACCTTGGTTCTCTTCCTTCTTAGAAAACAGATCACAAACAGTGAAATTGGGATCTTTCACGTCAGAAATGCGTACGGTATCATGCGGAGTCCCTCAAGGATCTCCCTTGTCGCTGGTACTGTTCAATATCTATCTCCGTCCCCTCTTTGATATCATCAGCAATCAGAAGCTACTTTACCATTCCTACGCAGACGACACACAACTGTACCTCCGCGTCAGCAACGGAGAGGATCATTCGCTGGGATTAGAGAGATCCCTCACTATTATAGATAACGGGATGACATCCAGTTATCTAAAACTCAATGGTTCGAAAACAGAGCTTCTCCTGTTTCACGCAAACAGGAAAAGTCTCTCCACCTCAACTTGGACCCCACCACCCATCCTGGGAAAAATTATCGCCCCGAGCTCCAAAGTCTCTGAGTCATTTTTGACTCCCACATGACAATGGGTGCACAAATAGGGGCGGTAGTCAGTGGATCCCATCATCTGTTGCGCCAGTTACGCCAACTCACTCCTTTTATTCCTAAAGAGGACATTACAGTCGTGGTGGGAACAATCGTCAATTCCAGAATCGACAATTCCAGACTCGACTATGACCATGCCCTCTATTTAGGACTTCCTAAATACCAAATCACTCGTATACAAGTCGTTCAAAATATGGCTGCTCGATTAGTAACTGGTAAAAAACCATGGGAGTCAATCTCCCTTTCGCTAAGATCTCTTCACTAGTTGCCAGTGAAAGACAGAATCACTTTCAAGGCACTCTGCCTTACACATAAGTGTATTCAAGGAAACGCCCACCAATATCTATGCGAAAAAATAAAAGCCCATAACCCCAATCGCACTCTGCGATCCACAAATCAAAACCTACTGCACATCCCAAAGGCAAGATACAAGTCCAAAGGAGATCGGAGATTTGCTGTCCAAGGACAGCGACTGTGGAATGCACTACCAACCACCAACTGACTGGAGTCCGACCACTTGGCCTTCAGGAGAATGATTAAAACTCATCTCTTCTGAAGGCAGAGCATTCCTTTATCCAAGGAATGGAAATAGCGCCCAGAGGCGATTCAGTTCGCAAGTGTTGCACTCTATACGTTTTTCACTCACTCAGTGGGTAATGTACCGCCAGGTTCTTGGGTACAAAAAAGGTCTTTTGTGGTCTGTCCCATTCCTTGTATAAAAGTTTGTCTAAGTAAGACACATAAGGGAACATCTTAGCAGTGCTGGTCGCCTTACTGAACCCAAAGTGGACCGGCGCTTTTGTTGCTTCTACAGACCCCTCTATCTTTAGGGTATCTCGCACTGTGGTGATAAGGTCACTCACCAGAGCCTTCTCGCGAGCTGACCTGGCTCTGTTTCTGAGTTGTCCCCAGAAGATGGCGGGGGAGGGGCGCTTTCTAGTCACTGCTCTTCCACACGCTGCTTCCACCGTGGCAATGAAGGCATCTAGGATTGCCGACATAGCGTCCACCGATACATCGGGTGCAGGGGCATCAATTGCCAGCTCAGGTGTTTCAGGGGAAAAAACGTCTGTTTCTGACGTCATGCCCCCAGAGGACTCACCATCCCGGAAACCAGTAGTGCACTGCCGCTTAGCTGAGCTGCTTCTTGTCCGCTGAATCTATCTGTCAGTCTGCTGAAATGGCTGCTATTAATACAAGGCTGCTGTTTTTAATCAGCTTTTGTTTGCTAGTCAGCAGCGTGTCTCTGTCTGGCTGCTGATTTATGAAGATGTGGCGCACCGCGCAGACCGCTGAGCGAGTGTGCAACACCTCCAGAACGCTGGGCGGCTACAAGAAAATGGCCACCGTAGGTAACATGTAGACCCTAAAAAGTATGGCCGCCGAACGCCAAGTAGAGGCCAATACAGTGCAGCTACAAGAAAATGGTCGCCAAGTATACAAACAATCCAGCATGTGGTCACAGAAAAAATGGTCGCCGGACACACAGTAGCAGAATCTCTTATGCAGCTCTCTACATTGCAAGAGGGAAAGCAGCAGCTGACAGTATAGACACAAGTAAGCAATTTCTATGCACTTATACATTTATCTTGGTTCTCAGGTAGAGCTCCCCAGGGGAACCCCCACCTCAGCAGTCTAGGGAGGAGGGAGGGGGGAGGAGGGGAGAAGGGAAATATAAAGCCCTTTACTCACCTCTTCAGGGATGCCCAGCTCTGTCTTCTTGCCGGAGCAAGGTGGTAGCTACTAACCCCCCTGTGGATTTATGCTGGAGCATCCTGGACAGTACATCTACCGCATGGTGACGGTGGTGACAGTTGGCCAGGTCCTTATGCAAGCCCTGGAGCGCATTGCTCACTGGCTACCCGTAGAGCGACGGGCATGTCGTGGATGACCCAGCGCGCATCTACGGTTGGCACACGCTCAATGGCCGAAACTGGGAAGAATAAAAGGATCTAGGATCCAGCCTGTCGCCCAGTCGGCAGTTGATCGAAGATCGCCGAAAAATAAATAAAAACTCCAAAAAACTGAATTTGAACTAACAGCCTCCAAGCCATGGGCCTGAAGGGAGCCATGTCTTCTTCTAAAACTAGGCAGAAAAAAAACTGACCAGCGAGATGCAGAGACAGGGGTTATACTCAGAGGGCCCGCCCTATAAGTTTCTGCCTAGTCACTCCTAAAGGAAGGCCAATACCCACTATGTCAAGATTAAGGCTGTGTCCGTCCATGAACGAAAGAGAAATCACGATTTTACCGCAATTTTGAATTCGCACCAGTGTGAACCTAGCCTGAAGGATTGCTAAGCTGCAATAGGATACATTTCTGTTGTTGTTAAATGCAGCTTCGATCTTGGGGCAAAAAATAGAATAGTATGAAGATTATCAGTTTCTGTAGTAAGTATGCTCCCCTAAAAGATGATGAATTAAAAAATATGTAACTTCTGGGGAAAGGTGGTGGGGATTCGTTTACGATAGCAAAAATTAGTTGACAGTGAAAAAACAAATCTTTTTTCAAAAGTACAAAAACGGGCTAACTTTTGTTTCTGCTACAGACTGAATATTTGTATTGAGCCTTAATTTGTCTTCTAAACAGTGAATAAAAAGATAAAAAAAAAAAAAAAAAATATTCAGAAAAACGAAATCCTTTGCAATTTACCATTTAATACAAGAAAATAATAAAACCTTATTAAAGAACAGCTATATCCGCACCATTTTTAAGCTATACCCAATTTTTGTGCTAAAATAATGTCACTGCAAGCAATTATTTTGGAATAATCTGCAGAGACAGAGGGCATATACGAGAAGCCTGTGATATTAATGAAGGAAAAATTACATTGTATCTGTGCAAGCAATAACATTTCTTCTGTAAGGATCATTACTGCTAAGTTTAATAGTTACTAAAATTTGCAAAACACGAAAAGAGGAATGGCATCACATGTCCTATTAATGCTTTCATTAGAATATGTACAATTCAATAATTATACTACACCATTAAATCACACAAAGAATTTATTGTATGTATCTCCATCCAATAGGGGAAGCTTCGCTTGTTTGCAAAACCCCTCTCCACTGCCACAATTGCCACTTTTTTGGGGGAAAGGGGGGAGTGGAAACCTGGTTTTGACAGGTACCTGCATCCGCTTCTGTGTAGAATTACCGATCAGCGATCTACGTGCATTTCCAGCACCTCCTCCTTTCCCCTGCTGCCTTCTGGAAAACAAACTTGTCCCAGAGGATGGCGGGACCATTCAGAAAGTGTAGCGCGACTCATGCATGCACAGTCGGGAAGCCTTGAGGAAACTGCCGGTGTCCCTTATGCCTCATACACATGGCTGGACTTTCCGTGAAAAAAAGTCAGACAAGCTTTTTTTTCTCGGAAAGTACGGCCGTGTGTAGCCTCCATCTGACTTTTTTTCTCGGAAGTCTGACGGACCTTAGATAGAGAACCTGTTCTCTATCTTTCCGACAGACTCACGGCAGACCTTTGCATAGTCAAAAGTCTGACCGTGTGTACAAGGCATAACTTACAATACCGGTGCCTGTATTGCCAAATCGGTACAAGGTACAGAGGTCGTTGGATCCCTGGACAGGTAAGGGTCCTTATATTAACAATCAGTAGCTACAGTAGTTTTATCTGCTGACTTTTATTTTTTCCAGACAGGAGCTCCTCTTTAAAGGAGACCTAATGTATAAAATTAAACATTGCACAGTTTCATAGGCGTTTTTTTTTTTCATTTGTTTTCAGTCTGGGTCATGCTGAGGATATTTACTCTCATTTCTTGTCCTGGAACACAACCGGAAGTGGGAGGTAACCACTTTAAAAGTAGGGAATCCCCTTTTAAACAGTAGTCAGCACAATAGGTGCTTCCGTAGGAGTAATCTACTTCACCTACTACTCCAGTGACATCTGAAAATTTGTTATCATATTTTGCCCTGGGGACTATTATTACTTGGACAAATAAAAAGGGTCAATAATCCCAGTAGGGGGACACAAAGAGAAAAAAAAACTGACAGAGTTTGTAACCTTCCATAATCTATTTAAGGCTTTTGAGAACTCTTGGGGCCCACTCACATTGGTGTGGTTCATTAATGTGTAATTTTAACCACTTCAATACCAGGCTTTTATACCACCTCCATACTGGGCCTATTCTGACACTTCTCTCCTACATGTAATAATCATCATTCTTTTGCTAGAAAATTACACAGTACCCCCAAACATTATATATGTTTTTTTAGCAGAAACCCTAGGGAATAAAATGGCGGTCATTGCAACGGTAGTTACGCAATCATTTTTCAAACGCCTTTTCTTTCTCGTACATCACGGGACACAGAGCGGTATATTCATTACTATGTGGGTTATATGGAGTACCTTCAGGTGTGGACACTGGCAATCTCAAACAGGAAGTCCCCTCCCTATATAACCCCCTCCCCTAGAGGGAGTCCCTCAGTTTTTTCGCCAGTGTCTTAGGTGTTGGTCACGGAATAGCTTTGCTCCACATCCTTGGGATTAAGGGCGGGCTAACCGGATCTGTCCAAGGAGCCTCAGTGCCAAAGTGGACAGTACCCGGGCCCCAAACCGTGGGGTTTTGCCTATAATGCTCCTCTTTGGAGGGCTGGACCCTGGGCCCAGGACTTGGAGTTTGTAAAAACCATAAGTTCCTGTTTGCCAGGGTGCTATATAGGTCCAGGACAGTGGGTACCTTCATAGGACCCCAGGGCCTGAAGGTCTACTACGCTACCCACGGAGATGGGAGAAGATTGGATCAGTTTGCTGGACAAACATCCTGCAGCATGGAGCAGGTAAGGGGGAGCCTGCGGGACTTGGTTCGACAGCAGGCTCTCCGGGGTAACCTAAAAGGGGGGATAGCCTAAGTATGCTCTGCATGGGCAACCTTGCTCACTATGTCTGAGAGAGACAGGATGACACCTTTTTTCCCCCATCACTAGGTTCCCCTGTCTAAGAATGTGTTGCTAGCTAACCTGCTGCTTTCTTCCTAGGACTAGTAAGGATCCCTAGGGGCCTTTTTTGAGAGTCCTACCTGGCCGGGGGTTTGAATCTGCCGCCTGTTTCTGCAGTCCTGGGTCTCCAGCAGCGCGGCTCCTCCATGTTCCTCCTGTTCCGGCATACGCGCGCGCGTGCGCGCGCACGTCTTATAGACGTTTTTCGCGCCGTTCAGACAGGAGAGCGGGGGGGGGGGGCGTGCCTGCGGCGTCATACAGGGGCGCGCCTTGTGCTGTTATAGATCAGCAGGCATTGTCAGTGCTCAGTCTGAGGCTGATTTCAGAAGGAGAGGACGCAGAGCGGCAGAACAGTGACTCCCGGTGGCGGAAGAGGGGTAGTACATGCTGGACTTTGTTCCAATGCCTTTTTGTTAAGCCAAGAAATTCCCCTTTTTGCAGCAGGTTGGAGGCTGGCAAACTAAGTTTGGGGTCACTGTATGTTTTAAAAAAGAAAATATATATAATATATATTTAAAAAAAAAAAAAAAAAAAAAAAAACATACGGGATCCCATCAGTTTTTGGGCATTAGTAATCTATTGTCCCCTAAGCTCTGGTTTTGTACTCCTGGCCACTACAGTCTGTTGTGTGGGCGGAGTCCCTCGATTTTGTATTATGGCTTCCAAAGGTTCGGGGTCAAAGGGTACAAAAAAGACCAAAAAACAAAGGGGTTCCCCTTCTGATTCTGATGATATGCCGATACTTTCCCCGCAACTTATTAACATAAAGGGCGCCTTGGATGAGCCATTAGGGGGATCTGGTGCGGAAGCTGGCCCAGATCAGCCCAGCCCTGTGTTTATCACAGAGGAGATGCTAGCCGTATCCCTAGGGGGGCTAGAAGAGAGAATAGCAGCATTGATCGCTAGAGCTATTCCTGGTAAGAAACGGGTTAGATCCCCATCACCAAGAGGTGTATCCTCAGATGCTGAGATTCTCTCTCCGGAGGAATTGGAATCACAGGAGGATCAACTAGACCTGAACCAAGAGGGTTCAGGGATTGAGGGATCTGCCTCTGAGGAACCATTTTCAGACTCCCAGACAGAAAGACTGTGGGTACAGTCTTTGACGGACATGGTCCGCTCGGCATTTAGTTTACCATTGCCAGAGCCTCAGGTTCCTCCGGTATCCTCTCTGGGCTCTTTGAAAGCTCCGTTAAGCAACGCAGTTTTTCCGGTCCATCCTCTCTTGGAGGAATTGATCTTTCGGGATTGGGTACGGCCGGACAGGATTTTTCTGCCACCGAAAAGATTTGCGGTCATTTACCCCATGGAGGAAAAATTCTCCAAGAGGTGGAGGCTCCCAGTAGTGGATGCAGCCATCTCATGTGTGAATAAATCACTAACTTGCCCGGTGGAAAACATACATATGTTTAAAGATCCGGTTGATAAAAGGTTAGAGACACTTTTAAAAGCATCCTTTGCTACGGCAGGAGCAGTGGTACAGCCAGCTGTGGCTGCGATTGGTGTTTGTCAGGCGTTAAAAGACCAGACAAAAGAAATGTTAAAGGACATGCCTACCCAACAAGCAGAAGAGTTTTCTGACATTCCCAGAGCTCTGTGTTTTGCTGTAGATGCTATAAAAGATTCCATCCAGCAGGCCTCTCGTTTATCACTATTTCTGGTGCACATGAGAAGGCTCTTATGGTTGAAGAACTGGGCGACGGAGCCCCCATGCAAAAAGCTTCTGGCAGGGTTTCCCTTCCATGGAGGACGACTCTTCGGAGAGGATCTGGATAAATATATTCAGACTATTTCAAATGGCAAGAGTACCCTTTTACCGGTCAAAAAGACATTCCGGGGTCCTACATTTAAAGGCAGCTTTTTCCTGTCTCGGGGCCCTCAAATTCCAGGCAGTATCGACGGCCGCCTGCACGATCCAACGTTAACAGTAGATCGCAGGGACAGGCCCCTGGGGGTAAGAGGCCATGGTATCGCAAGCCGACAAAGACAGCCCCTAAGTCTGCCTTATGAAAGGGCACCCCCACTCTCGCGGGTGGGGGGAAGGCTTCGTTTCTTCTCAGAAGTTTGGGAAGCCAAGATCCCCGACAAATGGGTCCGGGCATCTGTAACCACAGGCTACAGACTGGAGTTTCTAAGGTATCCTCCGCCTCATTTTCAAGAATCAAGGCTACCAAGGGATCCAGCAAGGAAGGCCTCATTGCTGGCAGCTTTGGATCACCTGCTCTGCCAGGACGTAATAATAGAGGTGCCAGCCCAAGAGCAGGGGCTAGGTTTCTATTCCAATCTCTTTGTCATACCAAAGCCCAACGGCGATGTCAGGCCAATCTTGGACCTAAAAAGGTTAAACGGTTACCTAAGGGTTCGTTCCTTCCGGATGGAATCCATCCGGTCAGCAGCCGCCGCGCTTCAGAAGGACGATTTTCTGGCCTCCATAGACATAAAGGATGCTTACCTTCATGTACCAATCTTTCAGTCGCATCAAAGATTTTTACGCTTCGCGGTAGGGCAGCGACACTTCCAATTCACGGCGCTCCCCTTCGGGCTGGCCACGGCCCCCCGGGTATTCACGAAGATCCTAGCCCCAGTTCTGGCCAATTTAAGGATCCAAGGGGTCACAGTCCTAGCATACTTGGACGACCTTTTAATCATAGATCACTCACGGCCGGGTCTGCAAAAGGCAGTAAGCCTCACGGTTCGGTACCTCGAAGAATTCGGCTGGGTCCTAAACCGGGGAAAGTCAGCGTTCCAGCCTACAAAGCAGTTGGAATACCTCGGCATGAGGTTAGACACAGAACAGCAAAGGGTGTTCCTGCCCCTGGTAAAGATCGAGGCTATCAAGGGGTTGGTTCAGTTGGTTCTAAACAAGAAAAAACCAACTATTCGCCTGTGTATGCGAGTACTAGGCAAGCTAGTGGCCACGTTCGAGGCAGTACCATACGCTCAGATCCACACTCGCGTCCTACAGGCAGCCATTCTAGCAGCCTGGGGCAAGAGGGCACATGCCTTAGAGTCCCCTTTGACGCTATCATCAAGGGTCCGACAAAGCCTGGCCTGGTGGTTGAACCCCCAGAATCTTCTAAAGGGAAAATCCTTCAGCCCTGTTGTCTGGAAGGTAGTTACCACAGACGCCAGCCTGGCAGGCTGGGGGGGCGGTCTTCGAGGGGTTCTCTCGCCAGGGAACTTGGGTGAAAGCAGAGAGGCAGCTCCCCATCAATATCTTGGAGATCAGAGCTGCTCGCCTAGCCCTTCTGGCATGGACCTCCAGATTAAAGGGGTTCCCGGTGAGAATCCAGTCAGACAATGCCACGGCGGTGGCATACATAAACCACCAAGGGGGAACCAGGAGTCGGGCCGCTCAGAGGGAGGTGAGCTTGATTTTTCAGTGGGCAGAGGTTCATGTACCCTGCATTTCAGCGATATTCATTCCCGGAGTGGACAACCTGCAGGCAGACTTCTTAAGTCGCCAGAGTCTGTTGCCAGGGGAGTGGTCTCTGCATCCCCAGGTCTTTCAGACAATCTGCCAGAGGTGGGGAATGCCAGACGTAGATATAATGGCATCCAGGTTCAACAAGAAACTAGACAGGTTCGTGTCTCGAGCGAGGGATCCTATGGCCTGCGGAACCGATGCGTTGGTTTGCCCTTGGCATCAATTCAAACTTCTATATGCATTCCCTCCGCTACAGTTACTCCCTCGCCTGTTGCGCAAGATCAGAGTGGAGCACAAGCCAGTCATTCTAGTAGCTCCGGCTTGGCCCCGGAGGACTTGGTACTCACTAGTCCTGAAGATGGCAGTGGGAGACCCTTGGACTCTTCCTCTACAACCAGACCTACTCTCACAAGGCCCGATCCTCCACCCTACATTACGGCGTCTAAATTTGACGGCCTGGAGGCTGAATCCCTGATTCTCAGGGGTAGAGGTCTGTCTAGGCAGGTAATTCCTACCCTGATTAGGGCTAGAAAGCCGGTCTCCAGGGTGATTTATTACAGGGTGTGGAGGAACTACGTAGGCTGGTGTGAATCCAAAAGATGGAATTCCCGCAAATATACTATTGATAGGGTGTTAAGTTTTCTCCAGCTAGGAGTGGATAAAGGCCTGGCACTAAGCACAATCAAGGGACAGATCTCAGCTCTGTCAGTGTGGTTTCAGAGGCCGCTGGCCACCCACTCGCTGGTAAAGACCTTCTTACAGGGGGTCTTGCGTATTAATCCTCCTGTCAAGTCACCAATTTGTCCATGGGACTTAAATCTTGTCCTGTCCACTTTACAGAAACAACCCTTTGAGCCGTTGGCTGAGATTCCTTTAGTCTTACTGACAAGAAAGTTGGTTTTCTTGGTCGCCATAGTTTCGGCCAGGAGAGTGTCAGAATTAGCAGCCTTATCGTGTAAGGAACCATATCTCGTTCTGCATAAGGACAGGGCAGTTCTCCGGCCCCATCCTTCCTTTCTACCAAAGGTTATATCCAAATTTCACTTGAACCAGGATTTGGTACTTCCATCCTTCTTTCCAAAACCCACATCTAGAAAGGAGGGGTTGCTGCATACCTTGGATTTTGTCCGGGCCATGAAGGCCTATCTTAAAGCTACAGAAAAGATCCGGAAAACAGATGTGTTGTTCGTTCTACCAGATGGCCCCAAGAAGGGGCAGGCAGCTGCAAAATCCACCATCTCGAGATGGATTAGACAATTAATCATTCAAGCCTACGGTTTGAAGAGATTGCCTCCTCCTTTGTCGGTAAAGGCCCATTCTACCAGGGCCATGGGCGCCTCCTGGGCAGCACACCATCAGATCTCTATGGCTCAGATATGCAAGGCAGCGACGTGGTCATCAGTCCACACGTTTACAAAGTTTTATCAACTAGACGTGAGAAGGAATGCAGATTCTGCCTTTGGACAGGCAGTACTACAGGCTGCAGTTTGAGATCCTCGGGATCAGAAGCACCCTTGGTTGTAAAAAGAAAAAAAAAAAAAAAAAAAAAGAAAAAGTTTTTTCTTGATTATTTGAGTTTACCTCTAAATTGAATCCTTCTTTGGAAGATGTCTCCCTCCCCTCATTAAAGCATTGCTTTCGGACATCCCACATAGTAATGAATATGCCGCTCTGTGTCCCGTGATGTACGAGAAAGAAAAAGGGATTTTTAAATACAGCTTACCTGTAAAATCCTTTTCTTGGAGTACATCACGGGACACAGAGCTCCCACCCCTCTTTTGGGTGACCATTTTGGGAGGCATACTGCTTGCTACAAAACTGAGGGACTCCCTCTAGGGGAGGGGGTTATATAGGGAGGGGACTTCCTGTTTGAGATTGCCAGTGTCCACACCTGAAGGTACTCCATATAACCCACATAGTAATGAATATGCCGCTCTGTGTCCCGTGATGTACTCCAAGAAAAGGATTTTACAGGTAAGCTGTATTTAAAAATCCCTTTTTTTTTTTGTAAAAAAAAATTGTTTCATGAATTAAAAAAAAACAAAACAGTAAAGTTAGCCCAATGTTTTTGTATTATGTGAAAGATTATGTTACACCGAGTAAATAGATACTCAACATGTCACGCTTTAATTAGGCGCACACTCATGGAATGGCGCCAAACTTAGGTACTTAAAAATCTCCATAGGCAACAGGTTACCAATTTAGATTTACAGAGGAGATCTAGTGCTAGATTCGTTGCTGGCACTCTAACGCACGCGGCGATACCTCACTTATGTGGTTTAAACGGCGTTTACATATGTCGGCGGGACTTATGTGTGCGTTCGCTTCTGCACGCGAGCTATCGGGGACAGGGGCGTATTAATTTTTTATTTATTTTTCCACTTTTTTTCATTTTTTTTCCACTTTTATTCCTATTACAAGAAATGTAAACATCCCTTGTAATAGGAAATGTGTGTGACAGGTCCTCTTTAAGGAGAGATGGGGGTCAATAAGACCTCACATCTCTCCTCCAGGCTGGAAACCATGAGAAAATTCACCGATCTCATGAATGGTGGCTTACAGCCGCAATCGCGGCTTTGTTTACTTACGGGGACCCGGGCGTGACGTCATCACAACCACGCCTGGGTCCTCCGACGGTCATAGAGATGACTGGTGACCATCTGGTCACCAGTCATCTCTATGCTTCCTGCCGACGATTCATTCTCCGGGCCCCCTAAGGCACGGGAGAGCCCGGAGAAGCACCGGATGCCGGCGGGAGGGGGGATGTCCCCTCCCGCGGCCTGTAAGAACAATCAAGCGGCGGAACCGCCGCTATGATCATTCTTAGATGTGTGCAGAATCGCCGGCTGAAGAAGACCACCCGCAAAGCCCAGGCCGTCAATTGACAGCCACTTAGGATGGTAGATCCCATCTCAGGCCGTCAATTGTATATGGCTGGGTATTGAAGTGGTTAATAAATAGGTGACCCATCCACAAAATATTTTCCCTGGGCCCACTTTTTAGCTCTGGTCACACATTATAAAAACACATTTCTGAAACTGCTGACTTTTTCCCTACTTAGCAGCATTTTAGGGGTAAAATATTTCTGTAGCAATTTAAAGTGACTGCAACTGGATCACCGCTTCCTATTCAAGTTTTGACTTTTGTAGAAAGTCAACACCTAAATAAGGCAAAGACTGCTCTCTTGTCCTTCTCTATAACATCACTTTGCCCTGGTGATTGGCTGCTCTGGCACACAAAAACTGTGAAGATGGTGTAAACTTCCCTGCCAGCCACTCCACTGAAATAAGGTAGGTAAAAAGAAAAGCTGCACCAAAAAACATTATATTAGCAAAGGCTAAATATAAATAAAATTTAATGTAGATATCAAACACATATATAAATAAATACATAAATAGTGTCCAATATTGTGCTAACCAGACGAGTCTAGGGAAATTGATTGCAGCAGCTGTGAGAGCAGTAATAGAATGTCCAAGCCAAAGGTTGACATTTTCTAAATGCTTTATTCCTCGGTCAAACACGACCAACATCAACAGGAGGTAGACAGGACAGGTTGATGAAGTAAAGGAACCTTGCAGTATCAGGCTTGGATAAACATGAAAGCAAGCCTGCTTTCAGTAGAAATAGTCACTGTTCATCGCCACTCTAGCCAGAGTGGGTGAAGTGCCCCCGGACAGACTTCTGCCACAAGCCTGGCAGCCAAAGTGTCACTTTAGATTGCTGGGAGGTAACAGGTAACAGGCTCCTGCCACTGACCTGGCTCTAAGGATGCCTCTGCCACAGGCCTAGTACTTTGTAGTTTCTGATTGGGTGAGCAGATCCTCACAGTAAATTGAGCTAGGGTCACTGATTGACAGTTGAAATATACCTGTCACTGCTTGGTCACCAGATCCTCGATGGTTCGCTCAAATCTCTCAGACAACCTGCCTCCGGGTTCTCCTCGAGCCTATTCCCCATCGTACAGGCCTCAGCTTAGGATCTCTTTAGTATAGCTGGGGACCCAGTCACTGGGGCACCTTTCAGCAATCCGCCTGGAACTACGTGTAACACGTAGCCCCGGCCTGAAAGGCCATATCGCCGGGGCCCGTTGGATGCGCACACCCTAAAGGTGGGTGCCGCACCTGGAACCCGCGAAGAACCAAAGAAAATGGCGTCTGCCACGGATATACCCTCCCCCAGCATGCCCCGCGAGGGAAAACTCCTCCAATTGGCTGCTGGGGAAAAGTGGCTCCGTCAGAACCCCTCTGGCGCCACCTGCCGCCCAGGGGTGGGAACAGCACAATATTGGACACAATTTATGTATTTATTTATTTATTTATATATATGTGTTTGATATCTACATTCAATTTTTATTTATATTTAGCCTTTGCTAATATCATTTTTTTGGCGCAGTTTTTCTTTTTACCTACATTATTTGTGTTTATACCACCTAATTGCAGCCTTCTGGTTATATCATTGCCTGTGTTTGTTTGTCAAGGCTAGCACGTTTTTTTTTGTATTACACTGCACTGAAATATTTGTAGCACCCACAGCTGCCTGAATACCTGAACAATGACTGCAACTGACAGGATGATTTCACTGGTTGGCTTTTCATTTTCTACCTGACTCAGAGAATTTTCAAATTGACTTTTGTCAAGACAACAGAGCCACCCATAGCTCAAATTTCTAACCATGTACGGCTAAATATGAGCTGAAATGCAAGCAGACAGTTTATGAGACCCTGCTGCACATTACGTTCTAAATGTATTTTTTGTGCCCCTAGAAGTCACCCTTTGATTACCTATAGATACCTATAGGTAATAGATGGTGATCCGTTTTCCAGCAACAACCTGATAACCATCTTGTCACTTAACCCCTTAAGGACCGCCGCATGTACATTTACGTCGGCAGAATGGCACAGGCAGGCACATCAACGTATATATATACGTTGCTGCCTAGACGTGGGTCGGGGGTCCGATCGGGACCCCCCGGTACATGCGGCGGTCCGGTTTGCTGTACAAACGATCTGAGACGAGGGGGCGACGGTTCATTTTTGTCCGCCCCCTCCGGATCGCTCCCAGCCAATCCGTGCGCTCCCCTGTGTGTCACTTCCTTCTCCTGTGTAAACAAAGGAGGAGGAAGTGATGTGATCTCTGCTCTCAGCGGTATTTTCAACCGCCGCTGAGGAGAGATCACAACACACAGTAAGTATGCACAACACTACACTGACACCAGTACACGCAGGCAGACTTAACCCCTTGCGAAAAAAATTCTTGCCCCCCCGTGCAATTTTGCTCTCCAGTTGCTCTGAGACATATGATAAATACTAGCTACTTTAGACTTTTTACATATGAATGCCGCCAGTATTTACATATGAATGCCGCCAGTATTTACATATGAATTCTCCCACTATTTACATATGAATGATCCTGTTATTTACATATGAATTATCCTGTTATTTACATATGAATGATGATTATCTACATGGGTCTTGCAGGTGAGTCACCTGTACACAACAATAGGGTAGCATTAGTAGCAGCACTTCACACCGAGATATCAGGACACAGCGGACACAGGACTAAAACTTCAAGGGAAAGGGGAATTTAAACTGCGATAGTTGCCAAGTATGAGGCAGCTGCTTTGGGCCCCACAACAATGACAGCTGCCCCTTTTGCCCTGCCTTAAAGACAGCCCTGAGCCTGACTGACCAAAAGGATTGTACAGTACACAAGAAGGGATGAGATACTTTTAAACCCCCCCCCCCCCTTTTAATCAGAGTCTTTTAAGACTGTCATCTAATTCCAGCTAGAAACACCCTAATCTGGCAATAGTGCAATCATAGGTACCCTGAACTTGCTCTAGTAAGATGTGATCATGCCTCACATGTGACACATTTATACTTTAAATTCATATTGTTGATTGCAGCCTAAAAATAAACTGCCAACATTTTATTACTGTGGAGATACATTTCTTGTTCTGTTGCATTGCATTTGCTAAACTAGATACTGTTGTTTGCTTTCTGACAACTGCTGACATACAATATTTCCACCTTGACATCCCAGGAGAAATATAAAAGCTATGAATAGTGAAATGTATGAAGATTTCTTAGAGGTTTCCTATGGTAGTAAGCCTATCCAATATTACACACAATTTATCTTATATTTGAGCTCATCTTTTATATTGATTTTTTAATGGGAAAACAACTTAAATGAGATTATGTGATGCACTAGAAAATGTTTTTGTAACATCTGACAGTATAAATGCAATAGTGAGCTTCTTTCAGGCACAAATACACAGATAAAATGCAAAAAAAAGAGGAACACTTTTACTTGCCAAATTATTTGTATTTCTTTCCATTGTTTACTGAGGTTTATACAGCCCTGCCACACAGTACAGCCAGATAGGTGACACCACTCACAGATATTGAATAGAGTGGTGTCATCCTTTAAGACCAAGCCTGCTAACTGCACATAAAAAAAAAAAAAAAAAACTGCAGTAGACTGATTTCTTTCTTCTCACTCTGCATTTTCCTCCTATTGGAATATTTCTTGTCAGCAAACTGTATAATGTGACAGATTTAAATCAAGATCAGTCCTATCCCTTCCCTGTTCCAGTCTGAGCTACGCTGTTCAGAGGTTTGTATGTGGCTTATGCCAAGGTAAAGTCGAACAGGTTGATCGTAGCACCCTAATGTTTAGGCAGGGTTGCTATCAAATTTAGTTGCCAGGTGATAGTTGCCTTCTCCAATTGTTAGGAGATCAAACGATTCCTCTCTAAATCTGGACTTGCTGCACCCTCCCTCTTCTGTCACTGGGTGTCACTATGCTAGTGACATTAGATAAGACAAGGGCTTTGCAAGTTAAGGCATGAATGGGTGGGGTGTCCCAGCCAATAGACAGGGGTTTTCTTTGGTATCTTGGCCTGCTGTGAGAGCCTATTTATTTGGGTGGAGTCAGGTGATCGGAGTTCTGTGCCACCTGGATGGCTGTCTGGGTGGACATGTGCTATTCTGCCCTGGGCTAATTGGCCGGAAGACTGAGAAGTATCCCTGGGACATTTGGCTGTTAGGCTGCCATTTCAGAAGCGGGAGAGCAGTGGAGGATTGGGACTACTGGCTTGTAGTCCAACCAGAAGTAGCGGTTCAGCTGGACGTGGGAACCAGCTGTGGTCGAAGGTAGAAGGGGAAGCTGTCACCACCTTGTTACCAGAGATCACTGTGAGTAAGCTGAAGCCAGTACCAGAGCAGTCTTCTCACCAGCTGGTGATGGTAAGAAGTGGGAAAACTTTAGTAAGTGCCAAGCCAGGGACAGCAGAGGTGATGCTTGCGGAGCATCAGTAGGTGCCAAGCCAGGGACCTTGCAGGTCAGCAGGGTTGACGCTGTGAGTGCCAAGCCAGTGACCCAACAGGGGAGCCAGTGGCTAGTGGATCTGAAATCTAGTAAAAGACATATAGTTTGTTGAGTGAAGATCCACAGAGAGTGACTATGGAGTAAGCAGAGAACTAATTGTGTTGGCAATAGTTGAATACAACTAGCGTTAGTAACTGCTACACGATTGTTGCTATAGGAGACAGCCTTCCTACCTATACAGAAGTGGTGTCTAGGTGGAGGCCTTTACCTGTTATAACTGTTTTCCTATAGAAGTCTTGGAGTCTGACAATGATCATTGCATCTACTCAAGGGTGTCCTGGCCCTAAAACCACTCTCCCACAGTTCTGTTCAAGAGACAATAAATCTCTTTGCATCCAAAAAGTGTCCGTCACCCACCATTTAATCTTGCATTACACCCACCATGCCTCCCAACCCACTCTACACAGAAAGATGTCAGCTGTCTCTGACTCTAGAGGTCACCATAAGGCCCAAAGGGTCTGAGGACTTTTCTACACTTTTCGGCGTAGGGGGTCTCCTTACAACCCATAACAGACCTAAGGGCCCGTTATGCTCCTGAGGGGGGAACCCATGCCGGATTTTTCTTTAAAAATCCGGCGGGGATTTCTCCTTCAGGATTCATAACAAACTCCGCCCACGTGTAGAATTGGCGGGAATCCGCGTCGGATCCCCGTCGCTTCTATGACGCACTCGCTGGAATGTGCTTTTACTATTCCAGCGAGTGCGAGATATCGGCAGCCTGTCGCCGAGATTCAGCGCGATGCTGGCGTGTTAAAAACACATTCTCGGCGGCAGGCACTGTATATGCCGCTGGAGAAGGCTACGTTCCAGTAAACCGGTTACCTTTCCCTGCGCAAGTTGGCATCAAATATACTTTCTTTTACTCCAAAAGTTTTACATATTGACATATATTCCTTCACAGAGGAACCTTGTAGATTTGTAATTTTCAATTCACCATATTATTTATAATGCATAAATAAGTCAGCACATCATATCTTTTTAAAATATACTTACTTCTTAGAAATGTGCAAAGATATTTAGACTTCCACTCACAAAAAGTTTTAGACCAATGCGAGAGACCTGGGGCAACTTAAAAAATGCTTTAGAGTTTACTTTTTTAAGCAATAATTACTCATCTCCTCCTGCTAGGTTATTTGAAGATCAGTATATGAATATTTTTATTATTCAGTGACAGCTGGGCTTGTAATGCATGGTTTAGTAATACATTGTATGCCCCCGAGGCTCTAAAGAGCTTACAGCCAACATCCACCTTCACCATATCAATGAGTTCATTAGAAGCATGCTTTACATGTCTTTTCATTTACATTTTGTTGATTGAACTATTTACAGCTGTTTTAACGATGTTTTTATTAATGTGATAATTATAACGGTGCATATTGTTTTGGAATACTGGTAATTATTGTTGAAAAACACATATACAGTTATTCAAACACAGTACACATACACCTGTATAAAAATAAATGATGCATGCAGAATTAAAGTGTACCTGTAATGTGAAACTGAGGGATCGCCTATCAATACTACAGGTTGTGCAATAGCTAAATATCTATAATATCACACTTGCATGTTACAGTTACAAGCAAAATGCAGGTTTGGTAAACCAAAAAACAAAAACAAATATTTGACCAAAAGCAAAAGTAAATATTTTTTTTCTCTTATTGTTAAAATAGTTATAAACCCTTACATATATCCAGTAAAGTGACTGGATTCAGGTGATACACAAAGATGAAACAAATCATCCTACATAATATATACCTGTTAATCTTTAGCCCTCTGTCCTCTACTAGTAGGGGAGAGGATCTGCCTTCATACACAATGCAGAGCTAAAGCACACGTTTCAGTGAAATTTGAGCTCTGATTGGAGGGCAGGAACATGCCCACCTTCACACAGAAAACAATGCACAGCTGAGTCTGTCAATCACCTGCTATATGCTGGAGCTCCCTTCCCTTTTATCCTATTTCTGATGGCGCGTACACATGACCATTTTTCATGACGGGAAAAACGTTCATGTGAGAAACGACGAGAAAAAATAGAGCAGGTTCCAAATTTTTAACGCCCATTTTTCTCATTGAGAGAAATGCTCTGGAGCCTACACACGACCGTTTTCACGACCAATTTAAAACATTTTTTTTTTCACGTCATGAAAAACGGTCGTGTGTACGTGGCATGAGAGTTGGGAAAACCTGTTGGCACTGACTAATGTCGATAGTAGAGGAAGGAGACAGCAGAGAGAAATCACACCCAGTGCTTTAGATTGAGGCAAATAAACACTATAAAAGGGCATGATTTGTTCATTTTTCAGAGGTTTATAACCACTTCAAAGCCTGCAATTTTCAGACTGGCTGCATGGTTCACAGCATATACTGTATGTTATGTTAGTCGCACATCATAAGGGCATGCCAAGTGCTGAAGTGATAAGATGGACAGTGCCCAAAACCTAAAGATCATGAACAATCTACACTAGTAGTCCTTCCTCATGAAGAAAGAGATCTTTTTGTCCATTCATCTTTTTATTCACACATCACTGACCATCATTTTGGGATTACAGAGCCTCCCTTTATCAATGCAAAGTTAGGTTATGACATTACAAGTCCTACCTCTTCTCCTCTGGAGGTGATTGAGGGTAATCCTTATTTTTAGGCAGAGCAGTGCTTAGATTGTATGTAAGCGCTGTTCTGTACAGGGAATACTGTGTCCTGGCTGGCGTAAAGAAGCACCACAATGGGAAGTGTCCATGATGGCTTGGATTAACAAGAATTGGGTTGAATGATGCTGGACCATATTTATCCGGGAAGAGGGCTGGCACTGGATCACAGAGGATGTGAGTACTACAGAACGAACTGCTTTTTAATTTTAAAACCTGCTAGGAAAAATTTTATTTATTTTTTAAATGGTGGAGTTAGGCTTTTACTGCTGAGATACAAGTTTGGGGAAGCTAATATTAGTGTTGCTAGACTGCCTTTTTGGGCTTAACTGGCCTTTTTGGCTCACTCCAAGTTTAAATATTTATTTTTTAAATATTAGAAAAACACACACACACACACACACATTATATATATATATATATATATATATATATATATATATATATATATATATATATATATATATATATATATATATGTATATATAAAAGATTATAAATATTATGAAACTTACTTAAGTAATGCAGACACATTTTTCAAATTTTGACTATTTGTCAGCTTATAATAAAAAATTATTAGGGAGGCATTTAAAAAACCGGTGTATCAAATAATCAAATTAAAATATATCAATTACTAAACAAAAATAACATTTTGGAAAGCAAAACACGGGGCATATTCATGAATCAGTGAATTGACATTTACCAAACATTCACTGCAAGTAAATTCTTCTGGTGCATGAGTGTTAAACAATGGTTTTATCACCAGTGAATATTTGGTGAAAGTCACTTTAACAGCTTTAGAAATATGCCCCTTAACCACTTGCCAACTGCATACCGCAGATGTACTGCAGCAGGCCAGCTCTATTGTGCAAAAAGACCTAACTGTACATCATTCCGTGCAATAGCCACTGGGGGTCCGATTTGTCCGCAACCTTAGGTCATGAAAGGGTTACACAGACCATAAGGCCACGTACACACGATCAGACTGGTCCGATGAAACTGGTCCAACGGACCGTTTTCATCAGACCAAGCTGAAAGTGGTCTGATGTGTGTACACACCATCGGACCAAAAATCCGATCAGACCAGATGTACGTGGTGATGTAGAACACACCTACGTGCTGAAAAAAGGAAGTTCAATGCTTCCAAGCATGCGTCGACTTGATTCAGAGAATGTGCAGGTTTTTGGTCCGATGCTTTGGCGTACTAACCATCGAATCTGTCCGACGGACAGGTGTCCGTCAGACAGATTTTAAAGCAAGTTTTGAAACTTTGGTCTGACGGACAACGGTCCGATGGGCTGTACACACCATCGAATTGGTCCGATGAAACTGGTCTGCAGACCAGTTTCATCAAACCGGTCTGATCGTGTGTATGCGGCCTTACACAAATTTGATGTCAACTGTCTAGTCTTAAATCTGATAAATTGAGAGGTTTATTTAATCATATAGTGTGTATACCCCTAACATTTTATAAATTTTTATTATAACTTTTCATATGACAACACTAAAAAAATTACACTTTGCTACAATGTAAAGTAGTAAATGTACAGCTTGTATTATAGTGTAAATTTACTGTTCCATCAAAATAACTCAACACACAGCCAATAATGTCAAAATGCTGGCAAAAGTTAGTATACCCCTAAGTGAAAATGTCCAAATTGTGCCCCATTAGCCATCTTCCCTCCCCGGTATGATGTTAATTGTCAGTGTTTTAAGTTCTCAGATGTGAATGGGGAACAGGTGTGTTCAATTTGGTGTTATCACTCTCTCTCGCTGTCTCTCATACTGGTCACTGAAAGTTCAACATGACACCTTCATGGCAAAGAACTCTGAAAATCTGAAGAAAAAAATTGTTGCTCTACATGAAAATGGCCTAGGCTATGAAGATTGCCAAGACTCTGAAACTGAGCTGCAGCATGGTGGCCATGACCATAGAGTGGTTTAACAGGACAGGTTCCACTCAGAACAGGCCTTGCCATGGTCGACCAAAGAAGTTGAGAGCACGTGCTCAGCGTCATATCCAGAGGTTGTCTTTGGGAAATAGATGTATGAGTGCTGGCAGCATTGCTGCAGAGGTTGAAGGTCAGTCTGTCAGTGCTTAGACCATACAACGCACACTGCATTAAATTGGTCTGCATGGCTGTTGTCCCAGAAGGAAGTCTCTTCTAAAGAAGATGCACAGGAAAGCCTGCAAACAGTTTGCTGAAGACAAGCAGACTAAGGACAGACTAAGGATTATGGGAAACCATGTCCTGTGGTCTGATGAGGCCAATATAAACTTATTTGGTTCATATGGTGTCAAGCATGTGTGGCGGCAACCAGATGAGGAGTACAGAGACAAGTGTGTCTTGCCTACAGTCAAGCATGGTGGTGGGAGTTTCAGGGTCTGGGGCTGCATAAGTGCTGCTGGCACTGGGAAGCTACAGTTCATTGAGGGAACCATGGATGACAACATGTACTGTGACATACTGAAGAAGAGCATGATCCCCTCTCTTCAGAGACTGGGCCGCAGGGCAGTATTCCAACATGATAACGACACCAAACACAGCTCCAAGATGACTACTGCCTTGCTAAAGAAGCTGATAGTAAAGGTGATGGACTGGCTAAGCATGTCTCCAGACCTAAACCCTATTGAGCATCTGTGGGGCATCTTCAAATAGAAGGAGGGGTGCAAGGTCTCTAACATCCACCAGCTCCGTGATGTCTATGTAAAGCTCTAGTGAATTCAATGCAGTGCTGGAAAATAATGGTGGCCAAACAAAATATTGACACTTTGGGCCCAATTTGGACATTTTCAGTTAGGGGTGTACTCACTTTTGTTGCCAGTGGTTTAAATTAATGGTGTGTTGAGTTATTTTGAGGGGACAGCAAATTTACACTGTTATACAAGCTGTACACTCACTACTTTGCATTGTAGCATTTCTTCAGTGTTGTCACATGAAAAGTTATAATAAACAATTTTCAAAAATGTGAGGGATGTACTCACTTTTGTGAGATACTGTATATATGCACACACATATGTAACTTTTTTCCATTAGATTTTGAACTAAAGAAATAAAAATCTTTAGAATATGTTTTACTTTAGTTAGTTTAGTACAATTTTATGTAAAAAACTAAAGCTTAACTGCTTCAGCCCCGAACCATTTTGGTGGTCAAAGACCAGGCCACTTTTTGCGATTCAGCACTGCATAGTTTTAACTGACAATTGCACGGCTGTGCGAAGTGGCTCCCAAACAAAAATGTATGTCCTTTTCCCCCACAAATAGAACTTTCTTTTGGTGGTATTTGATCACCTCTGCGATTTTTTTTTGTTGAGCTATAAACAAAAAAAAAAAGAGCGACAATTTTGAAAAAATGCAATACTTTTTGCTATAATAAATATTCTCCTCAGTTTAGGTCGATACATATTCTTCTATATATTTTTGGTAAAAAAAAAATGCAATAAGCATTTATTGATTGGTTTACACACAAGTTATAGCTTCTACAAAATAGGGGAATGTTATATGGCATTTTTATTAATACTTTTTTTTTTACATGTTATGGCGGCGATCAGCGATTTTTATCATGACTGCGACAATATGGCAGACACATCGGACACCTTGACACCATTTTGGAAACGTTGTCATTTTTACAGCGATCAGTGCTATAAAAATGCACCGATTACTGTAAAAATGTCACTGGCAGTGAAGGGGTTAACCAATAGGTAGCGCTGCTGGGGTTAAGTGTCCTTAGGGAGTGATTATTACTGTTAGGGGGCGTAGCTACACGTGACACGTCACTGATGACCATTCCTGATCACAGGCAACGGTACTCAGTGACAGTGTCACTAGGCAGAATAGGGGAATGCCTTGTTTTTTCAAAGGCATTCCCCTGTTCTGCCCTTGCTGACCGCATGCCATGTTGTCGACGTACATAGTGGTGCAGCGGTCGGCAAGTGGTTAAGTAATCAGTTTAAAAAAAGATAAACTTAAAAAAATCTCAGAGCATTAAAATTTTCCCTTAAGGACATTGACAACAGATTCTTTGGTACAGTGACCACATACATTTACAGACCATAATAATACAACTGCATACCTCCCAACCCGCACGGATTCTGCGGAACTTTCCTGCACAGACAGCATCTTCCCGCAGTCCCCTGAAAGGGTTAATTTTCCTGCACAGGAAGCTGTGCTAAAGTAGGCAGCATGGAAGGACGTCGAACCGGAGCGGTGTGTGGAGGACTGTGGCAGTCTGTGACAGTCTGTCTGTGCACAGGTGAGAGCCACCCCCTTTAATGCCCCCCCCCCCCCGCTCAACAACTTCAATAACCCCCACCCGCTCAACAACTGTCCCGCAGTGGATTTTTTAAATGTTGGGAGGTATGCAACTGGATTTTATAACAACTGTCATAATTAGTATCGGATGGCCTATTTACATTTAAATTGCTTACTGCCATGAAAATAAACTGGTGTCAAATTCTCTAGCAATAAATTCTTAGTAACACAACAATTTACTGTCATGCAAAAATTACCAGTATTGGATTGGGACAGAAAAGTAGCCATGGCAAAATGTGAATAGACGTTGCTACGATTACTGGAGAAACATGGTTCATATTTTGGTACCACCATGACCTTTTACTGCCACCGAAGAGGCTACAGTGGAAAAAACTGCTTGTAGCAGGCCTTCTCAGTAATCCTGATGGGAATGCGTTGCTGCATTTTCTATGGCTGTACACTCATGGTTCCTTCAGTGACTATGAACTTACATCCAGACAGAGCCTGACAGTTATCCCTTTTCATGAAGTTATGCAACACCCAGCCAGTGAGCCACAGCTCAGTACTTTGCCTTTCTGGGTTTAGTACATTGCAGAACATCAGCAGAGAAGGACTGTGTCTCCTCAATTTTTTCTCTTACCTCTGAGGCCTCGTACACACGATAGGTTAAACAGAGGACAACAATCATGTGTGGGCCCCATAGGTTATTTAACCATTGGTTGAAAAAAGCCAACTTGCTTTAAATTTAACCAATGGATTCCTAACTGATAGGTCCAAACCGATCGTTAGTAGGCACGACCGTGGGTTAAAAATCCACGCATTCTCAGAATCAAGTCGACGCATGCTTGGAAGCATTGAACTTCATTTTTTTTAGCACGTCGTTGTGTTTTACGTCACCGCGTTCTGACACGATCAATTATTTAACCGATGGTGTGTGGGCGCGACGGACCATCAGTCAGATTCATCGGTTAACCGATGACAACGGTCCATCAGACCGTTCTCATCTGATGAACTGATCGTGTGTACAGGGCTTTAGGGAAACGTAGAGGGTCTGTTTAACCTTTAATAATTTCACAAAGAGAGAAAATTGTATAAAAATGGTACACAGTACACGAAAAAAGTTTGTACTGACATTTTTGGAGTTTGACCCTTTGGGAACTTTTGTACGAAAGTTGGCTGCTGAAAGTTGTGTACAAGAAAAATAAAACAGTTAATCAGTCCATATGATATAATGATACAATGAAAAATCTAGAGAGGTGGTGGTAGCTGTCCTCATAGAAAAGCCGACACTACAAGTAAGGAGACAAAGGAACAAACAGGAAGTGCCACCTAAATTTAATATGCAAGATAAGGTTTGAATTGAGCAAGTAATGCACTTACAGAAAGTACTTTTAAAAAAGGTTCATCTGTGTTTAGAAGAAAGCGGCAGTCTATCCTGTGGCCACCAAAAAGTCAGCCGGGGCCAGTGTGGAATGCAGGGGATGACATCACTAGAAACGGAAATGGGAGAAGCACCAAGGGAGAGAGGACTGGGAGGATCCTTCTACAGGCCTGCCGGAAGTTGTGTACACATTATACGAAAAGTGTACGAAAATTCTTTGGACGAAAATGTTCGCCTGATTTTTTAATAGTGTGTACAAGCCTTTAGGGTGTCAGAGGTGCGTCAAGCAGATAGAGAAAGGAGGGCTCAGAGAGGAGCCACACCCAACTCTTTGGATTGAGGGTAGTATATTTACATAGGCTTTGTTCATTTTTTATTTCAAATGTTTACAACCATAGAAAAAGATATGCAGTCACATAGACCTTGTACGTACGACCTTCATGTTCATAGTCTTACTTTGTTACAGCAATTGTGCATGGAGTATAAATAGGACAGCCTCTGTAAAGACAATTGTGGCGAGGGATGTGACTATTACTCAACTCTGCCAGCAAAGAGCACTGCAATGTGTAAACACGAAGCAGCATTTTCACAGAGATTCACAGAGGCATGTCCTAGCTTTATTGCTGTCTGGGAGCAATAGAGTATAATTGTTTATAGGCTACGTATAATTTAATTAATTCAACCACTTCCATACCGGGCCTATTCTGGCATGACTCTCCTACATGTAAAAATTATATTTTTTTTGCTAGAAAATTGCTTAGAACCCCCAAACATTATATATGTTGAAAGGAATATGGTTAGGACTTTGTATGAGGCATGTGATAGGCCACTACCACAGGCCTCCATCCCTGTAAATGTAAAAAAGGGGGGGACAGTTGGGACTTTGAATGAAATGCGTTTTTATATTCCATATATATACTTAATCGCATACTGCTAAAAACGCATCTCATTCAAAGTCCCAACTCTACCCCCCTTTTTTACATTTAAAGGGATGGAGGCCTGTGGTAGTGTCTATCACATGCCTCATACAAAGTCCCAACCCTATTCCTTTTAATACTATTCAGGGATGGAGATGCGTTTTTCAGGAGTTGAATAGAGTGCCTCCACAGATCTACCACCAACAGTTAACTTATGCATTGTCATTTTTTGACTAGCTGACCCAGTTTTATGTGGTCCGCACCTAGTCTGGTGGTATTTTGGTTTGGTAGGCATGTTTTGGTTCCACCCCTGCTTTGCTTTTGTTTTTCCAGTGCTCTTTTTTGCCAAACCAACTATAGGTAGGGGCGGGTTTAGGTTATCACCTGCCCCCTATCTATTGATTAGCACGCCTGTGCTCCTCTTTAGGAGGCTTTAAAAATCATAGCTAGGACTGCAGAACACGGAGTGTCTTGACGTTTGGCCTGCAGCTTACCAGGTATTTGCAAATACATGCAACTAAACCTCTGTTTTTAATTACATACAGTTAGACAGGTTAATTTGGTTTATTGCTTTTTTGGTTGGCAACTTTGAGCCTGGCCATTATGGAAACATTTTTATATATACCTTATATATACTTAATCACATACTGCTAAAACCACATCTCATTCAAAGTTCCAACTCGCCCCCCCCCCCTTTTTAACATTATATGTGTTTTGTTTTTTTTTTTAGCAGACACACTAGGGAATAAAATGGCGGTCATTGCAACTTTTTATCTTGCACTGTATTTGCAGAATCATTTTTCAAATGCCTTTTTAAAAAAAAAAAAAAACAGTTTCATGGATTAAAAATGAACAAAGCTGTAAAGTTAGCAAATTTTTTTTTGTATAATGTGAAAGATGATGTTGCACCGAGTAAATAGATACCTAACATGTCATGCTTTAAAATTGCACACAGTCATGGAATGTCGCCAAACTTTTGGTACTTAAAAATCTCCATAGGCGAAGCTTTAATTTCTATTTTATTTACAGGTTACCAATTTAGAATTACAGAGGAGGTCTAGTGCTGGAATTGTTTATTGCGCTCTAATGCATGAGGTGATACCTTACATGTGGTTTGAACAGCGTTTACATATGTGGGCTTACGGTACATGTGTGTGTTTGCTTCTGAGTGCGAGCTACCGGGGACAGGGGCGTTTTAATTTTTTTTACATAAAAAAAAAATGTAATAACCTTTATTCCTATTACAAGGAATGTAAACACCCCTTGTAATAGGAATCTATAGTTACAGATCCTCTTTATGGAGAGATGTGGGGTCAATAAGACCCCACTTCTCTCCTGAAGGCTGGAAAGCATTAGATAAAGAAAAAAAAATCACTGATCTCATGCTGACAGCTGCAGCTTTGTTTACATCCGGGCCCGGGCGTGATGGCATAATGTCTCGCCCAGGCTTCCGACGGTCAGAGATGACTGGTGACCATCTGGCACAGGAGAGCTCGGAGAAGCACTGGATGGCGGCAGGAGGGGGGATATCCCGTTGCCTATAAGAATGATTAAGTGGTGGAACTGCCACTATGATCATTCTTATCGTGCACAGAATCGCCGGCTGGAAATAATGATATCTGAATCATGCCTGTAGCAGCAGGCATCATTCAGATATCCCTGCTGAAAGTCCAGAACGTCATATGACGTCCTGGACTTTCATAAAATAGTAATTTGACCAGAGAGTGTTTGCTCACAGAAAGTGTCAGACATGACAATGACTAAAGTTTCCATATTGCCAGTCCAGGCCTGATGTTTTTTATTTTAAAAACAGATTTCTCATTTGCAGCAGTTAAATACTTTAAATTCCAGGAATGTTATCAATTGAGAAGAACTTTGACAGGACTATAATATTACATGATGATATTCTGTTTATCATTTTTAGTGCAACATGTTTTCTGATTCCACACTAGGAGGGATTTTAATTAGAATAATACAAAATTCGGGAGCAAAAGATACTGGGTTTCATTTTTTTAAATCAATAATTTTATCTATAATGTTTGAAATCTTTTATGTACATATATGTGAACATCATTAGTGTTTTTTTTATATGAAGTAGTATTTTTTAGAAATGTGAAAAAATAAAATGAAACATTATCATATTCTTCGTGTTGGTTGCTTGTGTAGTTTCATTTTTCATAATATTATGTAAAATTATTCAGTTCTGAAAAGCATATACTTACAATCCATGCTTCATGCTGGGCAGTCTAATATGAGAAATGCAGGCCTTACATAGTATTCAAGCTTCACAATTATTCTAAATAATGGATGCGATTTAGCCACAAAGAAAGGAACACATTAACCAAGCCTAGTAATAATAATCATTGTGCGATTCTCACAAAGTAACATCTCATGCAGAGCTGGCAAGAAAAATCAGAAATGTACTAGCACTTGATTGTTGTTCATTAAGGAACCGAGCCTGAAATCACATTGTAAAATTAATATCAGTTTTGGGAATCTTTTTTTAATTTAAACAGTTTTTTCTAAGTAGCCTTTGTTGTATGTATGCAATTTTGATTATAGGACATATGACCAAACAAATTTAAATGCTTTAATGGTCAAAAACATTTGCATACACATGAAACACATACAATTCCCATAGCTTAAAGGAACTTTATACATATTTTAAGTCAGATCCTAACTACATGGGTGTTTGAGACTCTACTGGTATCTTCATCACCTTGATATGTGATTGCATTTGATTGTTATGCTATAGAATACCCTTGGGGACATCACCCAAAGAAGTCCAGTATATTTATTGGGATATGACTGAATAAGAAAGTATAACGTTTTTTTGTTGGGTCACTCATGTTACAGGGGGTGGGGATTCTTGACCCATAGGGGTTGATTTATTAAAGGCAAATAGACTGTTCACTTTGCAAGTAAAGTTGCCCTGGAGTTTAGTGAATGAGGTGAAGCTCCGCTGACTTCCATCATCTAATCGTGTGAAAGCAAAAACATTTTTTTTTCTTGCACGTGATTGGTTATTTGCAAAGTGAAATGTCAATACATTGACTTAGCTCTAGACCAGGGGTAGGCAGCCTGGGGCCCCCCAGTTGTTGTGGAACTGCATTTCCCATGACGTATTGCAAGACAGTTACAATTACTCCCAGAGGCATAATGGAACTTGTTGCCTACCCCTGCTCTAGACCATTTGCCTTTAGTAAATCAACCCCTTAGCCTCTACTGATCACCTCTCAATCACTTGACTAAGTGAATACAGTTTGCTGGAAAAGTGAAATGCCCCTTCCAGTTAACCTTTAAGATTCCCTAGTATTTGTTACACATGTAAATTTATTCCCTAATTTTTGTTTTAAATGTTTAATATTTTCTCATATTATTTTCACTTCTATTTTCATTTATTATATATATTTTATGTGGTTATGCACTGGATGGTCCTTGAAATTACAAAAATGGCTTACTATATGAACATACATCCACTTCATTATGTGTAGGACGTCCATACATCAATAATAAGAATGTGTTACATAAGGATAAGTGTACCATAGATTTTATATTTCTCTATATTTTGGTGAAAATTAAGAGATTTTGGAGGCAATGAGAAAGGCAACATCAAATTGCTTTTAACCACTTCCCGCCCAAGGACGTCACATGACATCCTGGACTTTCAGTGGGGATATCTGAATGATGGGTGCAGCTACAGGCATCATTCAGATATCACTGTTTTCAGCGGGCGATTCAATGCACCATAAGAACAATCATAGCGGCAGTTCCGACGCTTGATTGTTCTTATAGGTGACAGGAGGGGGTGTCCCCCCTCCCACCGCCATCCGCTGCTTCTCCGGCTCTCCCGTGCCATTGGGGACCCAGAGAATCGATCAGCCGGTGCCAGATGGGAAGCATAGAGACCGTTGGAGGACCGGGTGCGACGTTATGACATCACGCCCAGGTACCCGGAAATGTACAAAGCCACAATCGCAGCTATCGGCATGAGATCGGTGAATTTTTTTCACAATCTCATGCTTTCCAGCATGGGGGAGAGATGTGGGGTCTTATTGACCCCTCATCTCTCCATAAAGAGGACCTGTCACAATAGATTCCTATTACAAGGAAAGTTTACATTCCTTGTAATAGGAATAAAAGTGATTAAGATTTTTTTTTTAAAAAGCGTAAAAAAAAAATATTTATTTAAACATCCTTGTCCCCAGTAGCTCGAGCTCAGAAGTGGACACACACTTAAGTCCCGCCCACATATGTAAACGCCGTTCAAACCACACATGTGAGGTAACGTCGCGTGCGTTCGAGCGCCAGCAACAATTCTAGCAAATAAACTGGTAACCTGTAAAAAGTTTTAAAAATGATTGCGCAAATACTGTGCGTGATAAGAAGTTGCAATGACTGCCATTTTATTCCCTAGGGTGTCTGCTAAAAAAAACATATATATTGTTTGGGGGTTCTGAGTAATTTTATAGCAAAAAAATATTTTTGCATGTAGGAGAGTGCCAGATAAGGCCCGGTATGGCAGTGGTTACATTTATTTTAGGGTGCAATGAGCTTTAACCCTTTTACTGCCACAAATGTAGAAACTACATTAGTGGCTTTGGAGGGGTTTTACTCACTCTCCCAGTGGCTGTAGGGAGTGGGGGTTAATCTAACAAGCTGACTGTCAGCTGAAAGCGATCTAGCCACTGTGCAACCAATGGATCGCTTCCACACATCCCAGTAACTGCGGGTCCCTCCTGCGTACACCCTTGCCATGTTTCCCTGGCTCCACACGCCCACTGGTGGCCTCAAGCATGGAGGGTGCTGCCGAGTACGGATCCAGAATGTGTAAAACATTACTTCTGGGTCCTGGTGTCACTGTCCCCAGCCAGGCAGGGAAAGTTGCTGATGAAAGACGATTTGCATTCCAGTAGCTACAATGGAAGACAAGGGAGACATCAGGGATTTTATTAGATCCCTGAGGTCTCAATAAAGAGAACCCGTCACCAAAATATGCATCACATAGGGGACTTTTCCCCCCTATGTAATTAAATAAATGTTTAGTAAAAAAATGTTTAAATGAAAGTGCCCCTGTCCCTGTGTGCTCACACGCAGAAGCATACGCAAGTCCACATATAAAAACAGTGTTCAAACCACACGTTTGGTGTCGCCGCAAACATTAGAGCGAGAGCAATAATTCTAGCCCTAGACCTCCTCTGTAACGCAAAACATTTAGTCAGGCCTAGGGCAGCACAAAACCTAAATACACTATGATGAGAGTGTATATTTTTTGGTGCATTTTTCCTGTTTTTTGGTGCATTTTCCCATCTTATGCATAGGGCAGCCCATTGATCTCAAAATAGCTCAAGTAGCAGATTGGTGCTTTGTAGTTTGCACATTTTTTACTTGCGTGTTTTTGCACTTGACAAATTGTTTGCTTCAAAGTTTGGGGTGCCATTAACTTTCATGGACACACTTCTACTTTCAGTACTACAGCTCTGCTCCACATAGGCTGTGATTGCTCAGCTGATGTAAAATAATCGATCAGCTGAGTGAGAATGGTGCTCACTGACAATGTCTGCATATTACAGAGGTGGACGGGAGCAATCTCCTGGAGGGGAAGGACAGGTGCAGGATGCGTGTTAATGAGGTCAGCTGCTCAAGTACTTTTCATATCTTAAAGGCCAATACACACGATCGGAAAATCATATGAAAATACCGCTTGTGATCGTACTATAATCTGATCATTGGTATACAGCTTTCGAGAGCACACGACAACTCATGTGAAATTATCTGATGGGACAAGCACAAAAAAAAAATTCTGGTACGAAACCAGATCATACAATTTTCATTCAATCAGTACAGTTGTTGTTCGAAAATACAATACATTGCATCACTTCTGATTTTTTTTTATTCTGTTGCATGAGAATTTTCGGAACTCTTAGTTTTCGATATAAGACTAGCATGCAAAAACAAAAACAAAAACCAGGCACTTATTTGTCCAATAATCTCATTGTGTGTACCAGGGACGGGTAGCAGGAAGTCATAAAATAATTTTCTATTGGAGACACTGGAGGCTAATGCCTGCTCCAGAACATAAAGAGAGCTTTTTCTTTTCTGCAGCAGAGGTACATTAAGAGCCAGTTCACACTTGGGCGACCTGGGATCTGACTTCAAGTTGCCCCAAGTCGTGCGGTCGAGAAAATTAATGGAAGTGAATGGGAGCCATCTTAAGGTACACAACTGAAGTCGCTCCGACTTCAGAAAAGGTTCCTGTACTACTTCAATCCAACTTGTAGGCAACTTGTAGGCAACTTGTACCTATTGATTTCAAAGGAAGTCGCCTCAGAAGTCGGATCACTGTCTTAACTGAAGCAACAATACAGGAAGATAACATACATTTCTCAGGCAAACCCCTTCCCTCCCCCATTCCCACAGAGCTGATTGTTGTTTGATTGGCCACTGGAAAGCCTCCTGTCCTGGAGGCGACTTGAAGTTGCCTTGTACTGTCCTGGAGGCAACTTGAAGTTGCCTTGTAAGTTGCCTGATAATTCATACTCAAGTCGTGTCCAAGTTGCCTCCCAAAGTCGTGCTAGAAGTCATGTTGCCCCTGTGTGAATGGGCTCTAATAGTATATTGGTATACAAGGAAGCTGAAATTGGGGGGGAAAAAGTGAGCCTTTAATTGGCTCCGCAGGATTCTTGAAGCTCCTTTCAACTATCCTGGACCTGTTACTATGCCAAAAAACTTGCCCTCATTATATAATCTTTTAAAAAAAGACAGTGGAGAAAACACATTCAATGATTTACGTGACAGTATCGAAACAATAATCAAATACACAAAAAAAGGTCAAATATACAAATACAAAAAACACTGAGGGGCTTCTTTTTATACAACTTTCATCCAAGATTCTCATATTTTTCAGTTTAATGCAATTGGAAAAATGTGTGAATCTCAAGTGAACGCTGTGTGATTGAGAAAAAATTATAAATAGATCCTTAAGCGCAAAAATAAAGTAAAATACACCCCTAAAAACTCTACGCCCTCTAAATAAATGCTAATAATAAATAAATAAATAAAATTAAACCTGAGAAACCTAATGAACCTAATAATAGTGGAGATTTTTGTGCAAAATTTATTTGCCTAAATGAGTGGCGGATGGTGTTTTTTTTTTTTGGGGTGGTGGGGGTTTGGCAAACAACCATTACCCCCCCAGCAGCACCTCAAACCCTGCCCACTCAATTGATATCTGCCGGTCAGTCCGACACTTACTCCATCTGGATGGTGAGCATCAGGCATCAGCAGCGGGCATCGGGCAGTGGCTTCTGTGTCTTTTCCTCCATGGCTGTCGTGCGTCTCCTCCGCTTCTAGGGCACGCATGCTCATTCGTTACAGAGCGGGGAACAAGAGCTATGTGTGTAAACACATAGCTCTCGTTCCTGTCAGCGGGGGAAACGCTGATCTTCTGTTCATACAATGTATGAACAGAAGATCAGTGATTTCCCCTAGTGAGGCCACCCCCCCATACAGTTAGAACACACCCAGGAACACACTTAACCCCTTCCCTGCCCCCTAGTGTTAACCCCTTCACTGCCAATGGCATTTTTATAGTAATCCAATGCATTTTTATAGCATTGATCACTATAAAAATGCCAATGGTCCCAAAAATGTGTCAAAAGTGTCCCATGTGTCCGCCATAATATCGCAGTACCAAAAAAAAAACGCTGATCGCCGCCATTACTAGTAAAAAAAAAATATTAATAAAAATGCCATAAAACTACCCCCTTTTTCGTAAACGCTATAAATTTTGCGCAAACCAATCAATAAACGCTAATTGCGATTTTTTTTAACGAAAAATATGTAGAAGAATACGTATCGGCCTAAACTGAGGAAAAAAAAAATGTTTTTTTATATCTTTTTTGGGGATATTTATTATAGCAAAATGTAAAAAATATAGGGCTGTGCAAATTAACTTTTAATTAACTGATTAATCTTTAATTTTTTTGATCGATCAAAATATCTTTGATCGATTAAAATTCTTTTGATTGGTACTCGCCTCTCCGCCGGCTTCTGGGCCTTCAGGGAGTTCCGTCGGAGATCCAGTAACGTCATGGACACCGGCGGGGCTTGCAGTGTCCATCTGAAGGGCTGCTTTGCTGTGCCTTCATATCTGCATGTCGGCGGGACCTTATTATCTGCCACACACAAGGGCTGTTACACTTCCCTCTATCACTTCCTTCTATCAACCTTGGGATTCTACAACCATCCACTGGGAGTTGTGATAGTTCCCTTCATGGGACAGCTAAATGCCGACGGACTGATGTTAACCCCTCCTCACCTGGATTCAGCAGTGGTATCGTTGTACACATTTTTATACCAGTTTAATACTTGACTACATGTTTTTATGACTGCTTTTGGTACCGTTTGGTATTACTCGCACCATTTTTACAGTTTATGTAGCTACATTGGTAGTATCTCCAGTGCAAAATTTATTTTGTTACCTACTTGAAGACTATAAAAGTTTTAATGCTATTCCCATCGAGCGCTGCCTTGTGTGTTTTTTGTATCCTTCTATCTATTTTTCCAGTGGTTGGTAGCTGCACTGGGAATCAGCCTGCAAGGAGATCGGCTAAAAGTAGTTGGATCTGTATGTGCGTTATAATTAATCGAAATTAGACGATTAATCGATTAAAATAAAAAACGATTAATCAAACACAAAAATTTTGATCAGTAACAGCCCTAAAAAAATATAGAATTTTTTCAAAATAGTCGCTCTATTTTTGTTTATACCGCAAAAAAAAAAAAACTGCAGAGATGATCAAATACCACCAAAAGAAAGCTCTATGTGTGGGAAAAAAAGGACGCCAATTTTGTTTGGGAGCCACGTCGCACGACCGCGCAATTGTCAGTTAAAGCGACGCAGTGACGAATCACAAAAAGTGCTCTGGTCTTTGACCAGCAATTAGGTCTGGGGGTTAAGTGGTTAAAAAAAAATACCCCATTGGCATCCATGCATCAGCGCTCTTAAGGGAACCGGATGCATGAATGGGGGGGCGCCACCCTGCGCCCTTAATGGACGGGCCGCAGCTCCTGGCCGAATTCCCTTCGCTCATCCTGTTAACAAAATACTTTCAGCTCTACTGCAAGATTTATAGAATGTATATATCTATACTGTACATATTAAAAATTCTTTTACAACTTATACATTGGGAGAAATAGATCACAAGCCTCAACAACTTTTATTATTGTGTATTTCTTTTTGCATATAAAATCAGTCACTAGGCAGGTCTTCTATTTAAAGTCATCCGGGAAACAAAAACATTATGCCCCATGTAAATATAGCTTTAAAATAGAACAATGCTCGCTCAACCATAAATGCACTAAAACTCACTGATGTCTTAAACTATTAACTGTTGGGCCTTGGATAAAGAGCAGATAAATCTGTCGTCAACTTTTCCACCAAAAAGTATATATAAGACTTTACATTTACAAAGCCACTTTCTGAGCTTGAGAATTTCGGAGCATATTATTTGAATAAACAGAAAGCCATTTGTTTTCAATCTTCAGGTGCATAAATCAAAACGTCTCTAAAGAAGTGTATTACAGCTTTCGAAATCAAGTGTACTCTGTGTGTGGTTGGAATTTAAATTCCAGTTTAATAATAGCTTTGCATTTTGGCCTCGGGTCAGATCGTATTATTTATATGAAAGTTTAGCAACCTTATCTGGACAAAAGAAATCTGAGAAATGTTGTAATATTTTTGCATTCTGCTTTAGGCGCTGTAGCTCCTGCAGAACTAAATAAAAATGTTTAAAACATTTATATGGTCACGTGCAAAAGTCTGTTTGCTATACACATTAGTGTAGATAAATATGTAATGGAGACGGATGAAGGCTGTGATTTTGGAAATTCTCACTGCTGTAAATGTGGAATAAATAGGCCACAAATATTATTTAGAAAACAGAATGTAAGGCGATACAATGCTTTATTCTATTCAAGCAGATGAATGCATGAGATATCATGTGGTTTATTGCATAGGCCAGGGAGTTCCACAGTCTCTCAGGGATATGTAAACCTTGCATTTGATCTGTTAATGACCTACACATTTAACCATTTGCCTACTGGGCACTTCCCCTCCCTGCCAGGCCAATTTTCAGCTCTCAGCACTGTCACAATTTTAATGACAATTGCACAGTCATACAACACTGTACCTATATGAAATTATATTTTTTTTTCACACAAATAGAGCTTTCTTTTGGTGGTATTTAATCATCACTGGGTTTTATGTTGTTTTGCTAAAGAAACAAAAAAGTTTTTTCATAGTTTGTTATAAAACTTTGCAAATTCGTAATTTTTCCCCTTCACTCATGTTCGCTAATGACGCTGTGCCAATGGGCACTGATAGGTGGCACTGATGAGGCAGCACTGGTGGGCACTTATGAGGAGGCACTGATGGGCACTGATAGGTGGCACCGAATGGCACTGATATGCAGCGATAAGCAGCACTGATGGACTTGGATAGGTGGCACTGATGGGCACTGATGGGGAGGCACTGATGGGCACTCATAGATGGCACTGATAGGTAGCACTGATATGAAGAACTGATTGAGAGGCACTGAGGGACAATGGTAGGTTGCACTGATGGGCACTGATAGGCACCATCGATAGGTGACACTGATGGGCATTGATTGGCAGCACTGATGGACACTGATTGGCAGCACTAATGAGCACTGATTGGCAGAACTGGTGGGCACTGATTGGGAGAAATGATAATCAGGACACTGACTTTGGAGTCAGAGACCTGATCTCTTGTTTCAGGTCAGTGAATCAGCATTTAAAGCAGTTTTATACCCGCACACTAAAAAAAATATTATGAAATACTTACCTCAGAACGAAGTCCCCGTATCAGAGCCCAGTCCACGCAGAGGGACATCTTGCCATTGGAGTGTCTTCCGGGTCCGCGGCTCCGTCACTGAGTGGCCTGAGCCGCGGTAATGTCATTCCCGTGAATGCGCGTGGGAGTTTTTTTCCCGGCGAGGTTCGGCAGATTCATTTTACCTACAGGTAAGCCTTATTATAGGCTTACCTGTAGGTAAAAGTGTCAAATTTGGGGAAAACAACCACTTTAAGCATCAACATGAAAGCCATAGAAATAGCATTCTTCAAAGGAAGAGTTAGAAGTGGCTGCCTAAATAATTCTCTCATGGCAAGTGTATTTAAAGGTGGAAATAAACTGGTTAAAAAATTTAATTTACAGTAAAGGTTTTAAAAAAGGTGTTCATTTTTGGAAAAGGTCTCACTATGAAGATATCCAAGGAGTTCTAGTGGTGTAGCTATAGCCATAGCAGCTAGTACTCCTCCCACTAGAGAGGTTGCCTAATATCTCTATTCAATCTCTCAGGCCTCGTACACACGAGGCAATCTATTTGTTCAAATCGGTCGGACCGACCGATTTGAACAAATCTGTCTGATAGGATTTTGGTTTGCTCGCGTGTACACACAAGCAAACCAAAATCCCCGCCAGCAGACGGCGCGCTGACGTGTCGGTGACGTGGCGGTGACATTGATGCCGCCACGTCACCGCACCAGGAAGTAAAACACTTCCGCGAATGCGCCGAATCCATTCGGCGGCGGTGCGGGACGACATGTATGCTGGTAAGTGTACTAACCAGCAGACATGTCGGGCGGACGGATTCCCACCTGATAGATTTCAAAGCATGCTTTGAAATCTGTCGGGTGGCCAAATCCGTCGGCTCGGCCGTACACACTATCGAATCTGTCTGCTGGGACGGTCTAGCAGACCGTTTCCAGCAGACAGATTTGATCGTGTGTACGAGGCCTTACATCTATGAGCAGATTTATTGCCTTGAGATTTTTGGTCACCCTGACACTATTCTTGATGCTGAACAATTCTATAGTGTCTCCTCAGTTAAAAGTGGGACAATATTTGTAGTTTTTAATTTTGGAGAAATAGTCCCAATTTAAAGAAGCGTGTATTACATTTATTGACTTATTGTGTGTAGGGGCATCAAGCATTATATACAAAAATATAATAAAAATGTTTTTGTTACCAACTACTAAATCATAATGTTCAGCACTTCCAGTTGGGGTGGTCTAAGGGGTGGAAAAGCTTAGAATTTATGATAAAGCCCTTCTATCAAGCACTTATTAATCTCTTGTTTCCTGCCCTTGATGTAGGTCTGGATCCATTACACTATTGTCTGATTTAACATTACCAGGTGTCAAGGACAAAGTTTGCTAGGTGGCCCGATCAAAATATTGCTATAAGCCACATGTATTATAAACCTCCTAAGGTCTATATAAAGATTTGGCAACCTATAAGCAAATAATAAAAATAAACTCTACAAAGCAAAAATGGGTTTTTAATTGTGTACGGTGGAAGAAGAATTTACTATTACTATAGGGAGGGGTTCTTTATGGTAGGAGTTACTAGGCTAAGGAATTTGCTAAATTAACAGTGCAATTTAAAAGAGGATCTGCCATTATGCCCATTTTAGGTTTCTAAAGTATTTTGAAGCTTTCTAACTAATACCTCAGTGACTGAACCACCAACAGGATAGCTGAGTGTTTATTTGGTACTAGGCACATATTTTTGTTTCCTTGACAGATATTCCAGGATGTATGCAACGTGTTTTTTTTTTTGTACTTGCTTTACTCCCCTCTCCATCATTGGTGCAAACGTCCTTAAGAACAGGGATGAGCTTTTGGTTCAACTCAAACCCAAGGCAATGTACCAACAATGTACTTCCTGGCCTCTGAACTGTGGCCAGATAGCTTAAAGGGCAGAGCATTGGGGGGTTTCCTATGGCAGACCCCTTCCTATAAAAGTCAAAATTTTCAGCAGAATTTGTTCAGTGTCTGTTAGTGGACAAAAAGAGTAGCTAGGAAAAGATCACAGATTGCTTGCAGAGACAGTCAAGTGCTGGTACTGCTGCTACTGACTGCTAAAAACATATGTATATTGAGTCACAGTAAGGCCGCGTACACACGATCGGTCCATCCGATGAGAATGGGCCGACGGACCATTTTCATCGGGTCACCGTTGAAGTGCATACACACCATCAGTTCAAAAACCGATCGTGTCAGAATGCGGTGACGTAAAACACAACGACGTGCTGAAAAAAACGAAGTTCAATGCTTCCAAGCATGCGTCGACTTGATTCTGAGCATGCGTGGGTTTAGAACCAATGCTTTTGTGTACTAACCATCAGTTTGGACCGATCAGTCACAGGGCCATCGGGTCGATTTTAAAGCAAGTTTTAAAATTTTGGTCCGAAGGACAAAAGACCCATGGGGCCGTACACACGGTCGGTTTGGACCGATGAAACTGAACTTCGGGCCATTTTCATCGGTTTGGACCGATCATGTGTACGCGGCCTCACACCCAAAATGTATTGAACAGTCCTGCAGCAGATTAGGATGAGATTACAGAGTGTTTTCATGTTGAGCTAGATTCTGCTATTTATATTAAATCAAAGGCACACTACTCTTCAAGAATTCATACTATATCTCTGGTACAAAATGCTACAGCAGTTTATCTAAGACTGCTTCATCCATCTATTGCCATCTTATACATATTATTTCACTGGGACTAGTCTGTTTGAAAACATCAGTGGGATTTAAATGCTTTTTACCTGGATGCTAAAGACTGGGAGGACATTTGGGACAACCTCTTTAGCTTTCTGGTCTCAGTAAACTCATAGGCCCAGATTCAGAAAGAATTTACGTTGGCGTATCTGTTGATACGCCACGTAAGTTCTAGGATGCGCCGGCGTATTTTTTTCTGTATTCAGAAAGCAAGATACGCCGGAATTTTGCTAAAATACGAGCGGCATAAGTCTCTTACGCTATCGTATCTTAGTTGCATATTTACGCTGGCCGCTAGGGGCGCTTCCATAGATTTATGCATAGAATATGCAAATGAGCTAGATACGCCGATTCAGAAACGTATGTGCGCCCGGCGCCTTGATTTACCTAGTTTACGTAAGGCTTTTTTCGGCGTAAAGTTACCCCTGCTATAGGAGGCGTAGCCAATGTTAAGTATGGACGTCGGGACAGAGTCGAATTTTCCGTCATTTGCATAAGTCGTTTGCGAATAGGGCTGTGCGTAAGTTATGCTCACGTCAAAAGCATTGAGTATTTGCGACGTTCGTAAAGAGCGTCAATTACGTGGGGTCACGATTAATTTACATGGATCACGCCCACCTTCCACCTACTTTGAATTACGTGGGGCTTACGCCGGCCCATTTACACTACGCCGCCGTAACTTGCGGCGCAAATTCTTTCTGAATAGGGTACCTGCCTCTGTAAGTTACGGCGGCGTAGTGTAAATGAGATACGCTACACCCGCCGAAATGTAAGCAGATCTTTCTGAATCTGGCCCATACACTATAATTTGAAAAGTTTGTGAAGGTGAAGTGGGCTCTGTGCAGAAATGTAAAGACTATTGTTTGCATGCTAGTGGTGTGAGGTGGAGGGCTGTCACTTTTCAACATCTTACTGAACCTGTCTGTTTAGTAAGGAGGTTTTACACTACTCTGCAAAACCTATTAAGACACCCTATTTCTCTCCCAAACCCTGAATACATGTGTAGCAGATACTTCTCCAGACTGATCTAATCTATGATGGCAGAGCTGTCTGTTGCAGCAGCGTGGGCTTTTCACCCCCCTTTCTCTCTTCACACAGACACTCAGGAACTGCTTGTTTGTAAACTCCCTATTGGAAATTGTCTGTAAACTCCCTATTGGAAGAGCCTGAGCCAATCATCAGGCAGCAGCAAAGGACTGTGGGGAGGAGATAAAGACAGAAAAACTAGACCAGAGCCTCTTTCATCAGGAGAGCATCTCCTGCACTCTATGTGTATTTGGAATTGCGGCCTACCAAGGGGCACACAGCCTGCAACTCCAGCCCAGAGGAACAGATTGTTCATGCAGCTCCAGCCCAGAGGAACAGACTGGCCATCCTAAAGAAAAGAAGGACACCCTGCAACAGCTCAAGGACTGAATGCCACTGCGACACACCTGCATCTAAGATCGATCGGGGAGGACCGCTAACTGTGTAAAGAATTTGGTGAGGGGGCTTTGCCCAGGAACCTTTAATGCTTTTCATAGAGTACCACATCCAAATATTGTCCACAGAGCTCCGTCATTGCCGGTGAAGATAATAAAACGCAAAGCTTTGCCTTCAGGACATTACCGCGGTTGCTCTTAAAGGGGGCACACCACGGGTATTGAGATCATTTCACTGGGTGTATACTAGAGGTATCGTAGGCCAGCCTGGGGTTTCCCTTTAGCAACAGCATCACACACACACTAAAACTTATGGGATGAGGGTGATGTAAAGGGGCAATACTGTGTGGGGGATAAGTGATGGGGCAATACTGTGTGTGGGGGGGTATGGGATGGGGGTGATGTGAAGAGGGCAATACTGTGTGGGGGTATGTGATTGGGCAATACTGTGTGGGGGGATATGCGATGGGGCAATACTGTGTGGGGGGATATGTGATTGGGCAATACTGTGTGGGGATATGTGATGGGGGCAACACTGTGTGGGGGATATGTGATGGGGCAATACTGTGTGGGGGGATATGTGATGGGGCAATACTGTGTGGGGGGATATGTGATGGGGCAATACTGTGTTGGGGATATGTGATGGGGGTCATGTAAAGGGGGCAATACTGTGTGGGGGTCATGTAGATGGGGCAACACTGTGTGGGGGATATGTGATGGGGCAATACTGTGTGGGGGGATATGTGATGGGGCAATAATGTGTGGGGGGATATGTGATGGGGGTTTTGTAAAGGGAGCAATACTGTGTGGGGGTCATGTAGATGGGGCGACACTGTGTGGGGGGATATGTGATGGGGCAATGATGTATGGGGGATATGTTATGGGGCAATACTGTGTGGGGGGATATGTGATGGGGGTCATGTAAGGGGGAAATACTGTGTGGGGGGATATGTGATGGGGGTCATGTAAGGGGGAAATACTGTGTGGGGGGATATTTGATGGGGCAATACTGTGTGGGGGGATATGTGATGGGGCAATACTGTGTGGGGGGATATGTGATGGGGCAATAATGTGTGGGGGGATATGTGATGGGGGCTTTGTAAAGGGGGCAATACTGTGTGGGGGTCATGTAGATGGGGCAATACTGTGTGGGGGGATATGTGATGGGGCAATACTGTATGGGGGATATGTGATGGGGCAATACTGTGTGGGGGGATATGTGATGGGGGTCATGTAAAGGGGGCAATACTGTGTGGGGGGATATTTGATGGGGCAATACTGTGTGGGGGGATATGTGATGGGGCAATACTGTGTGGGGGATATGTGATGGGGCAATACTGTTTGGTTGGATATGTGATGGGGGTCATGTAAAGGGGGTAATACTGTGTGGTTGGATATGTGAAGGGGGCAATACTGTGTGGGGGATATGTAAAGGGGGACAATACTGTGTGGGGGGATATGTGAAGGGGGACAGGGCTGTGTGGGGGGATATGTGAAGGGGGACAGAGCTGTGGTGGGGAAGATGTGAAGGGGACAAACAGCTGCACACAAAATTAGGTGCTACACAGAAAACTTGAAATGCAAGGTGCAATTTCCCGCACATGGAAATTGCATTGTACAAACGCACCATGCAGTTCCCATGCGACTGCATTTTTAAAAAGATACCAGGACCAAGATACAGTCGTGCCTGCACGCCTGGGCTGTGATGTAAAGAATCTGAGTAATCGCACAAAACTGTGATTCGGACCTCGGCTGGAAGAAAATTTTACTAATTGGACAATTTTAATTCAATACCCCTGCTCTATACCATCTTTCAAAACAGAGACTGCCTTGCGAAATCATTCGAAATCTGGGCTTTATTTTTGGGTACACTTTCCACAGCTATGGACAAGGTCCTTCCAGGTTGACTAACCAACTTAAAGTTTCTTCACCTTTAATGATAATTTCCTAGTTTAAAAATCTTTCCTGTTTCTTCTGTGAGTATCATCAACATTCCTAACTCTGCGTCAATCTAACTCCCCCTTATACTTTTTTGAAGAGTAACTATAACCAGTTTAACATGAGTATGGCCCCCTTACCCCCCACCCCCCATTACCCTTTCTTTCTTTCTTTGGGTTTCTTCCCTTCCCACTCCCCGTTCTTATGACAAGCCCACCATGTAGCTGAAATGCAGCTTCTCAATCACAAATTCAGCCCACTGTGGTTAAGGTCCTGTCTGACACAGATCATACAAACTTATATCTGTGCTTGTTAATGTTTTCTGGACTGCTTACAAAAAGGGCTGATATTATTAATATTATACAGCATTTATACAGCGCCAACAATTTGAGCAGTGATTTACATCAGGGATTGATATATCTGATTACCTTATAATCTAAATGATAAAGCTTGCAGTGCTACCACATAAAGTGGTCGAATCAAAGCATATATTGTGAAAAAGCCTATGGTTCTCCGAAAAACACCAATGATTACAAGCAAGTGTTATATTTTATACAAATATGAATTTCCAGCGTTCCAAATTAAGCACCCAGTGTTACAATCAGAACATGTAATATAAATCCTGTGCATGCTTCATAAAGTAATGCACAGAAATACACACAATGTCCTGTGTTCTAAATGAAGTACCCAAGTTTTGCATTCCAAACATACAGTAATATAAATGCTACGTATTCCTCACAAAGTAATACAAAAAAGTATATATAAACAATTTTCAACACAAACAATTCTCAGTGACCTGATTTTTCAAATCTATTGAAGAGATTGTGAACACACCAGAGAGATTAAATGTAAAAAAAGTATATCAAAGAACTTTATTATGTGAATACCATCATCAAAATGAGTAATGTGCATGCTTACCAAATACGGCTACTGAATGCACCAAAGTACAATCATTATTGTGATCCCAATAGCCAAACCACTGTACCTGGATAGTTAATTTAGCATCCATCCACTTTAGTCACTGAGGGAAATCACCATGTTTTTTTTAACTCCATGCCCAAATGCTTAATGCTCAATCACACACACACAAAAGAGGGAGGCAGCCTCATAGTGTAGCATTTGTTGTGTAATGAAATCAAATATACAAAGTAAAAGCAATACATATGCTGACATATATCCACCCATATGTATGCCACTGTCTGGCTCCAAAGACAGCAGCATGTAATATCAGCTCCGCCTAACATGTTTTGTTCAATGAGATGTCATCAGGGCAGAATACGGGGCGTGTTTCTCTGGAGTTTCGGCGCTGCCACCGTAATATCCTGCTATTTTGCGAATTTTTTGGCTTTCCCCGATCCGCACATCATAAGGAAGAAGATGGGCAAATCCCTCCCCAAGTCGGGAACCTCATCGGGTTCCATAAAGAGATTTCTGGCTATGGAACCGGAGGATGTGGAGGACACGAACGGCCTAGGCCATTCTCCACGTGGCGCCAACTCCGGGACAGGGTCCGCCTCCCGCCGTAAGCCGGAACATCGGCGCCATTCCCCAGGCTCGTCTGCCTGCTTGGAAGGAGAGGAAAGCACCTCGAGACTCTCCGATGTTGCGGCCCTGGTCGACAGGTTTTTCGACCAAGTCAGAACTTGCATCTTATGTTCCTGGGCCTAGAACAGTCAATCAAGAAGGAGCTTTCTGCGGTGAGAGGAGACCTGTCGCTAGTGTTGGAGCGGGTGGAGGAATCTGAACTCCATTTAGATTGCCACGCGGCCGCCATTAGATCTTTATAGTCTACCACCAGATCCCTCACCATCGCGCACAGGATAGCCCTGTATAAGATCGAGGACCAGGAAAACCGTAACAGGAGGAATAACATACGTATCAGGGGCTTGCCTGAAGCGACAGGTGATGATGACCTCCTCCATTCCGTGCACGGCATCTTTAACGGTATGTTGGGCATCGCGACCGACCACCCACTCAAGTTAGACAGGGTGCACAGGGCCTTGCGTCCACGCAATCTCTTCTCTGACACTCCGAGGGATGTGATCTGTAGGGTCCATTATTATGAGGAGAAAGAGCATATAATGCGCAAAGCCAGAGAGACTGCTTCCCTTGACTTTGACGGAGCTACCCTGTCCTTCTTCCCTGACCTTGCCAAGGAAACCCTGGACCGCCATAGGGCTCTGAAGCCCCTGACAGAGAAGCTCAAAGCCGCTTCTATCAACTATCGCTGGAGCTTCCCATCGGCCCTTATTGCTCATCGTGATGGTAAGACCGTGGTGCTTCGCTTCCCGGAGGACCTGGAAAAATTCTGTATGGACGTCAACATTTTTTTCCCCGGAGCTACCTGGCTGGCAGGATACTATCCCACCCCTGCCTAATCCCGCTGTCCCACAGTGGCAAAAAATAGGCCACGGGCATCGCTCTGCCATCACGGAGGCCTCTCCACAGCTGGAGTGAGTTCTGCATCATGGATTCGAGGCCTTATGGACACAGTCTCAGACGGGGTCTTTCTGCCTAGCTAAGTATTTTTGTTCCTATATACTTTTTGTTTTTTTTCTGTTCTTTCGGCAGTGTCCTGAGCCTCGGGTGTCACCTTCTTCTACCTAGGGTCTCATTAATCTGTTTCTCATTTCCCAGATCGGGCTTTTCTTCAGTTAATTTTTGTGTTATTTGGGTTCTTTTTTGTTTTCATTTTGCACTGCAGGTTGTATGTGTTTATTGTGCTTAATGTTCTGTTCACATTATGGTGTATGACGTGTCGGCGCTGGGGTGCAATGGTGGCGATCACGGTTCATTCGGTGCTTGTTACTGGTCCCACGCGTTGTTACGCCCCCCTCCCCTAGGGTGTGCGTGGTCTCATGCTCTTGTGCCCGTCCTTGGGAGCGGGGAGCGTGGGGGTGCTGGAGCGCTCGTGCAACCCTTCCTTGCACAGCATTAATTTGGTGCTCCCCTTCGGGGGACAGGTTTATTTTTTGTGCTACTGTTCATTGTTCTTTCCTTTTTTCTCTCTCTCTTTCTCATGGTCTACGGATCTCCTCTTCCTTCCCCTCCCCCCCTTGTTCCTTACCTCTTCTCTCTGCCGCAGGTGCTGCTTTGATCGTGATGCTTGTGTAAGCTCCTACTGGGGAACCCCATGGCTGCGCTGAACTTGATCTCCCTAAACGTGCGGGGTCTACACGCCCCAGGTAAGAGACACAATCTTTACAGAGAGCTGGGTCGTCTGTGAGGGGATGTTATCCTCTTGCAGAAAACCCACCTCACACACACCACTTCGGTGAAGCTTTTCTCTCCATAATACCCATTATGGTATCATAGTCTATCGGACGTTCACAAGTCTAAGGGCGTGGCCATTGGGTTCCGCTGGGGGACCCCTTTCATGTTGGACTCCATGCTTAGTGATGACAAGGGTCGCTTCCTATTCTTGAGGGGCAGTCTGGGTAATATGCCTTGCACCATTGCCACTCTGTATGCCCCCAACCGGGATTAGGTTACTTTTTTAGCTTCTACCCTTAAACTTGGTAAATTCACCCGGGGGATCCGTTCTCCTTGCCGGGGACTTTAATCTGTCAATGGAGCCATCTCTTGACACATCCCTGGGACACTCCTGTATTTCGCAGAGGCGTTTGACGTTTTTGTGTAAATGTTTGCATGGCGCTCAGTTAATGGATGTGTGGAGGATTATGCTCCCCCGGGTGAAAGATTACACAAATTTTTCTCACTTGCACCAAACCTATTCTAGGATAGATTATTTCCTTATTGACCATCACCATCTTTCCCCTCCGACAGCTTCGGGTATTGCCTCTACCACCATATCTGATCACACTCCGATCACCCTTTACGCTAAATATTCCCTCCATTCCCTGTAGGTTCACGAATTGGAAGCTTAATGACAATCTCCTTTTAGATGACAGATAAAAAAGTGCTTCATGATGACTTGTCCAGGTACTTTGCCATAAATCAGCTCCCCGGATGTTACACCAGGCACTTTATGGAAGGCCCACAAGGCCTTTATCCGGGGAAAATGTATTGAACTGGGTTCAAGGAAAAAGAAGGAACGCACCGCTAAGCAGTTGGAACTGATTCGGGACATTGAGGCTTTGGAACAGCAGCATAAGGCTGGCCAGTCCCATGTGATTTTTCGTGTTCTGACCCAGAGGAGGAAGGAGCTGAGGGCTGTCTTTCACCTGGAGCAGAAACAATCCTTTTGTCTCGTTGCTCAGCGCTTGCACGAATGGGGCAATAGGCCGGGGGCGCTTGCTGGCCCGTTTGTTGCAGCAAAAAAAGTCTGCCGCTTTTGTTGCTAGGTTAAAAACTTCACATGACTCCATGGTACATGAGAAGTCCGCTATCGCCAAGGAATTTCGCTCGTTCTATCAGGCTTTGTACCATGTACACAGTACTGTTGGGGATAAGGAGGTTAAGTCCCAGCTCATTCGCGAGTACCTGTCCCAAGCTAACTTGCCTAAACTCCCATCGGATACCCTATCCGCCTTGGAAGAAGAGCTTACTGCCTCTAAGATGCGTGTTGCTTTAAAAGCTATGGCTAATGGTAAAGCGACAGGCCCTGATGGCTTCACGGTTTTGTATTACCGGTCCTTTGTGGACCTTTTGATTCTGCATCTGACCAACTATGCAAACTCCATTTCGGAGGGGGGAGCTTTCAGGCCTGAAACTCTCCATGCACATATCACTATCATTCCAAAACCCGGTAAGGATCCCTGTAACTGCGGGAGCTATAGGCCTATCTCCTTGCTAAATATTGACGCTAAGATTTACGCTAAGGTCATCGCGAACAGGCTTCTTCCGCTCCTCCCCCAATGGGTCTCCATGGACCATTCGGGCTTTATTACTGGCAGGGAGGCTCGGGATAATTCCCTTTGCACTCTTTCCCTGATGTCATATGTTCGCCGGTTCTCCTAGCCCACCCTTCTTTTGTCTACGGACGCAAAAAAAAAACGTTCGATAGGGTGGACTGGGAGTACCTTATGGCGACTCTCTCCAATTTTGCTATTGGTCCATCCCTGTTGTCCCGTATATCGGCCCTCTATTCCTCCCCCACTGCCCAACTCCATATAAATGGCACCTTGACTGATCCTTTCTCATCAGGGTTGCCCCTTTCACCCATTGTGTTTGCCCTATCCCTAGAACCCTTCCTTTCCACGATTAGACAAGACCCGAACATCCGTGGGATCACGGTAGGCTCCGCTGAACATAAGTATGCCGCTTACGCGGACGATATTTTGTTTTACATACAACACCCTATCACTTAGCTACCTAATCTGATGTCCGCATTTTCATAATTTAGTGCCATCTCTAATTTTAAAATTAATATGACCAAATAGCTGGCAAACGCGGTCCCTTAAGTATTTAGGCATCTACCTTACCCCCAATCCCTCTTTGTTCCGTGCTAACTACATTCCCTTGTTGAACACTAATATATCTGATTTGCAGAAATGGTCCCAACTTGCTCACTCCTGTTTGGGGAGAATCAGTGTTGTGAAAATGAACATATTGCCCAGGCTGCTATTCTTGTTCCAAATGATCCCCTTTAAGGTCCTGGTGGGCTTCTTCACTTTGTTGAGATCCCTCCTTTGTAGGTACATCTGGCATAGGAAGTGACCCAGGTTGGCTTAGAATATTCTCATCAGATCTAAGGCAGAGGGAGGCCTCACTCTACCAGATGTAAAGGGTTATTTTATGGCCACGATCCTTACCAGGATCTTGGATTGGAAGTTCCACAAACATACTAAACTGTGGGTGTCTTTGGAGGAGACCTTATGTGCCACCGACCTTTTTACACAGCTATGGATACCGAAGAGATGCAGGACTTTAGCTGCGTCCACATCACCTCTCACGCACTCTACCTTGATGATCTGGGACTCGCTGTGTAAGACCCACAACTGGCCACATAATTCCCCATTGATGCCCCTTGCAGGTCACAACTACTTCCCTCCTGGGAACACGTATCCCTCTGGAAGACCTTGGTCTCTGGGAAATGCTACATCATGTGCTTACCCCTTCTGGCATCGCCTCATTTTCTGACCTTGTGGGTCCACCCCTGTGGCTCCTTTAGATCACTGGAAATATTGCCAACTTTCAGCTTATGTGCGAACTCTCCCACGTCCCCTTCGGGTTCTTACGTATCTGTCGCAAATTGAGGTTGCTTTTGCGGAAAACCAGCCACTTGAGAGACCTCTCTCTTACTTTTACAAGGCGTTGCTATCTCTCTCCACCAGGGGTCAGCCCATTTTCCTTCGCAATTGGGAAAGGGATCTTCATAAGGATCTCTCAGAGACTCAAAAATCTACAATCCTTTGTCTTGCTCACACCTCTTCGATCTCCTCCAGGACTACGGAAGTTAATTATAAACTGCTCACTAGATGGCACCTCACTCCTGCAGTGCTACGCAGGATTTTCCCCCAGATATTCCCCCTTTGCTGGCGGGGTTGTGGTGACTGAGCGACACACGCTCACCTGTGGTGGTATTGCCCTAATATCCACCCATTCTGGCGGTCTTTTCTTGACTGTATGAAGAAAATTCTGGGACTTGAGACTCCTGATGATCCCTGGGTTATTCTGCTTCATTGTACGGACAAACCAGTTAGCTCATATAAGAAATCTCTAACGCTACATTTATTGAATGCGGCAAAGTCCCTTATTCCTAGATTTTGGAAGCTAGCTACTGTACCAACCCTGCGTCAATGGTTAGAGGAAGTAGACCATACATGGAAGACCTTACACTTTCTATTAGAAACAAAGCTGATTTATCCTGCAAAATATGGGCTTTAAGTTTACTCCCGCATATGCTGATCTTATGTCTAGTACTGTGTGATATTGATGCTCAATATGCTTAACCTGTTTTATTTTGTCTAGTAGTCACCTGTGGTGGAACACCTACCTCCCCCCCCCCCTTCCCATCCCTTCCCTTCCTTTTCGGTTTCTATCCCTTGGATAGAAATTGGGATTTTATTTAGTGGTAAATGGTAATACATATCTTTTTTTTTTTGTTATTATTATAAAACGGAAAACTGGCACAAAATACCAAAATGTTTAGCTGTATATTTCTACATATGTGGATGCTATTTGTAGTTTGTACCCATAGTAGGTCCCAGAAACAATGGTATGCATTTTGCCTTCTTAAATCCTACCTAAATTACACTGATCCTGATTGACACCTGATCTTTGCCCCAACCTTTGACTCAGTACTTTTGACCCCAACTTGTCCCTGACCTAGCTATTTTTTGTTTGTATTTATTATTATTTATACATGCTTCTTTGTTTACCCTTTTCTCCTCTTGTTGTTTTTCCTCTATTCAAAATAGAAATAAAAGGATGGGCTAAACAGTGACTGATCACTGTTATAGCCAATCAGAGGCTACCACAGTGGGCCTTCCGCTTCCCGATCATTAATGCAGAACCTGGGGCTCTTGATGAGAGCCTGCTCTCTGTGCTCGAAGTGTGCTTACAGCACAAACACAAGTACATATACAGTATCTCACAAAGGTGAGTACACCCCCTCACAAATTAAAAAATATTTATATATATATAAATTATATACCTTTTCATTTGACAACATTGAAGAAATTACACTTTGCTACAATGTAAAGTCCAAATTGGGCCCAAAGTGTCAATATTTTGTTACCATTATTATTTTCCAGCACTGCCATAACACTTTAGGCATGGAGTACACCAAGCTTCACAAGTTGCCACTGGAGTCTTCTTTCACTCCTATATGACGACATCACGGAGCTGGTGGATGTTAGAGACTTTGCACTCCTCCACCTTCCTTTTGAGGATGCCCCACAGATGCTCAATAGGGTTTAGGTCTGGAGACATGCTTGGCCAGTCCATTACCTTTACTGTCAGCTTATTTAGCAAGGCAGTGGTCATCTTGGAGGTGTGTTTGGGGTAAAAATGTTGGAATACTGCCCTGTGGCCCAGTCTCTGAAGGGAGGGTATCATGCTCTGCTTCAGTATGTCACAGTACATGTTGACATTCATGGTTCCCTCAATTAACTGTAGCTCCTCAGTGCCGGCAGCACTCATGCAGCCTCAGACCATGACACTCCCACCACCATGCTCAACTGTAGACATAAACACACTTGTCTTTGTACTTCTCACCAGGTTTCTGTCACAGATGCTTGAGACCATCTGAACCAAATAAGTTTATCTTGGTCTCAATAGAATACAGGACATGGTTCCAGAAATACATGTCTTTAGTCTGCTTGTTTTCAGCAAACTGTTTGCAGGCTTTCTTATGCATCATCTTTAGATGCCATGCAGACCGATTTGATGCAGCGTGCGGCATATGGTCTGAGCGCTAGCGGGCGATAAATCGTTAATACTGCCCGCAATGCGCCTCTGCAGAGGCGCATTGTGGGCGGTATTACTGCGGTTTCCTATTGTTTTAAAAGGGAAGAAGCGGTATACATACCGCTCCTCTCACCGCTCCAAAGATCCAGAGGAGGTTTTTTTCTCTCCTCCCAGCGCATCGCCTCAGTGGGCTTTCACATTGAGAAGGCTGGGCAGGAATTTTTCAGGCGGTATAGCAGCGCTATTTTAGCACTGTACTGCCTGGAAAACTCCTCAGTGTGAAAGAGGTCTAAGAGAGTGAGAATGATAACACCAAATTTAACACACCAGTTCCCAATTTACACCTGAGACCTTGTAATAGTAACGAGTCACATGAAACCGAGGATAGAAAATGGCTAATTGGGCCCAATTTGCATTGTAGCAAAGTAATTTCTTCAGTGTTGTCACACGAAAAGATATAATAAAATATTTACAAAAATGTGAGGGGTGTACTCACTTTTGTGAGCTACTGTATATGCAGCCCCACCATGTCAAGACCCACTTCAGTGAGTCTAAGTATGTATATGCATGGCAAAAAAGGGGTTAATTGAGTTTTCCTGTTTTTTATCAATAAAGATTTTTTTTCTTTAAATAGTAAAAAAACAAAAACAACATAATTTTAAACTGTAGCTGCATGTTTCTTGCCCTCACCATGAACCCCCCCCCCCCCCAAAAAAAAAATTCTACCCATAAACTGTATGTGTGTATAAATTTACTGTTTATATCTTTTTTAAGCTTACCTAAAACACACCAACATTTTTTTATTTTGTCTACAACATACTGACCCTAACCTTTGACCCAGACACTAACCTAGATCAAGCCCAGATCTAGAGGTTTTAGCTCGATTCAATTTTAACAATCTTCTCCTCAGGTTTAGGGGAAAAATATACAATAGAGGATATGTATCAAACCAATTAGTGACACAATTAATTGCAAATCAGGCTGCATCTCCTTTAAGTAAATCTCAGTGACAGGTTTACCAATCTGTGCATTTGTACTCCTGGGCAGCCAAATGCAACAGTTTGCAAAGTTCTAAGACAGATTTATTATTAAAGTTAAGAACCGATACATAATTAAGATGTGGTCAAGGTCAGGCTTAATACAGTTACAGCAGAAGGAAGAATTTATGACTGTAACCTTGTAAAATATCTGCCTCACTCACATTTAGCATTGGTTTGCCTTGCAACAGGATTGATAAACGTCCCCCAATAAACATTTTTCTCCATTAAGGAGAAAGAGTACATGATTGGGTTTTACAGAGTGATCACAATTATAAACTATAACATCCAGCATGCGATCGGGAACCAGTCCTCCCAGCTAATGATCATTGGTACTAGATTCAGAGCTGTCAGAGACAGTTATGGATCACACTTACAGCAAAAATGCCAGTGTATATTATATATATATATATATATATGGGTATGCAGTGCGTCTGACCTCTGTTATACCGCATGAATGTGTGAATCAATGATGTCAACGGGTTAATGATAATTTTTTTTATTATAGGTAGGGTTGAGCGAACCCGAACTGTAATGTTCGGGTTCGTACCAGACTTTTGGATTTTTGGTACCCGAACAATTTACTGTAAGTTCGGGTTTGAGTTTGGTGTTCGGCAATGTAATGGCGCGCTGCAGGGCAGCCAATCAACATTTGTTTAGCTCGTGTGACCTAGAAGCCATCACAGCCATGCCTACTAATGGCTTGGCTGTGAATGGACAGTGCAGCATGTGACCCAGCCTTTATATAAGCTAGAGGCACATAGCACAGCACGTCACTCTGCTTTAGATAGGGTAGGGAAAGGCTGGCGCTGCTGCTGCTCTGAGGGAGAGAATTAGATAGGAGTCAGACTCAGTCCTGCTTCAGAAATCAAATTACTCAGTGATCTACATAGCACAGCAAGTCACTCTGCTTTAGATACTTTAGGGAAAGGTTGCTGCTGCTGTTTTTTTTAGGGAGAGAATAAGGCCCCATACACACGATCGGACATATCCGATGAAAACGGTCCGCGGACCATTTCCATCGGATATGTCCGATTGGGAGTTTGATCCGATGGCGTGTACACACCATCAGATCAAATTCCCCGCCGCCGGACGGCGCGGTGACGTGGCGGTGACGCGGCGGTGACGTTGACGCCGCCGCGTCACCGCCACGTCACCGCACCAGGAAGTAAAACACTTCCGCGCATGCGCCGAATCCATTCGGCAGCGGCGCGGCGGCAGTGTGGGCCGACATGTCTGCTGGTAAGTGTACTAACCAGCAGACATGTCGGGCGGACAGATTCCCACCGGATAGATTTCAAAGCTTGCTTTGAAATCTGTCGGGTGGAGAAATCTGTCCGCTAGCCCATACACACGAGCGGAGATGTCTGCTGAAACGGTCCATCGGACCGTTTTCAGCGGACATATCCCCTCGTGTGTACGCGGCCTTAGATAGGAGTCAGTCAGTCCTGCTTCAGAAATCAAATTACTCAGCCATATACATAGCACAGCAAGTCACTCTGCTTTAGATACTTTAGGGAAAGGTTCCTGGTGTTGGTTTTAGGGAGAGAAATAGATAGGAGTCAGTCCTGATTCAGAAATCAAATTACACCAGCAGTGCATATGTTACCATGAGATACACCCTTTAAATACCTTTCTTCTATTGTGTTATTTAAAAAACATCCATTTAGGGCAAATATATATATATATATATATATATATATATATGCAGGGTTTCCACCATATCTGTACATGTGAGATGCGAGATACACCCTTTAGATACTGTTCTTCTATTGTGCTATTCAAAAAACACCCATTTAGGGCAAAAAAATATTTTGCAGTGTTTCCTCCATATCTGTACGTGCGAGATAAACACTTTAAATACTGTTCTTCTATTGTGCTATTCAATTTTTTTTTATTTAGGGCAAATCATTTTTTTTGGTGCGTTTCCTGCATATCTGTACATGTGAGATACACCCTTTAGATACTGTTCTTCTATTGTGCTATTCAAAAAAACACCCATTTAGAGCAAGATCCTACATTTGAGAAATATGAGAACGTCAAATAAGGGACTTGGCCCCGGTCGTGGTGCTGCTGGTGGAGCTCCTGTTGCAGGGAGAGGATGTAGTCGATCTGTGCCAGCTACACACACAAGTGAAACACCTTCCTCAGGTGCGAGTAGGTGACAGAGCCTGCAGCGGTATTTGGTCGGGCCTAATCCGGCTCTACGAATGTTGAGGCCAGGAGCAGTACAGGTGATAGTAGATTGGATTGCTGACAGTGCCTCCAGCTCCTTCACATTGTCTCCCAACCAGTCTTGTGCTGAAAGATCAGAGTTGGCACCTGCAGCCGATGTCCATCAGTCTTTCACCTCACCTTTCAGCAGAAGAGGGAGCAGGGTGCAAAAGTGGAGCGTCCGTCCCCTAGACAGAAAACCTGCTACTGCCCAGTGCCCAATGCAGCAAGGGACTGGGCACACCAAAGCCAGGTCCAAGGAGTTCCCTAGCGTGGCAGTTCTTCACACAATGTGCTGATGACAAGACACGAGTGGTTTGCACGCTGTGCAATCAGAGCCTGAAGCGAGGCATAAACATTCTCAACCTGAGCACAACCTGCATGACCAGGCATCGAAGTGCAAAGCACGAGCTGCAGTGGCGTAGACACCTCAAAAACCAAGAAAGGTCTCTGGCTCCTCCTGCTTCCGCTTCTGCTTCAGTCTCGGCCTCTTCATCCACCTCTGTAGTGACAGTGGCACCTGCCACCCCGCAAACAGGGGATCTGCCAGCAACACTACCACCTGGGTCACCAACCATCTCCACAATGTCCCATGGAAGCGTTCAGCTCTCTATCTCCCAAACACTGGAGCGGAAGAGGAAGTACCCGCCTACCCACCCGCGATCCCGGGCCATGAATGCCAGCATTTCAAAATTCCTGGCCTTTGAAATGCTGTCATTCCGTCTAGTGGAGACGCAGAGTTTTAAAAGCCTGATGGCATTGGCTGTCCCACAGTACGTCGTGCCCAGCCGCCACTACTTTTCCAGGCGAGCCCTCCCTTCCCTGACAAAATCAGGTGTGCACTGCGCAACGCTATTTGTGGCAAGGTCCACCTAACTACGGATACATGGACCAGTAAGCACGGTCTGGGACGTTATATCTCCCTAACAGCACACTGGGTAAATGCAGTGGCGGCTGGGCCTGAGGCGGATAGCAGTTTGGCGCATGTCCTTCCAACACCAAGGATTGCAGGGTGCTTCAGTTTGCCTCCTGTTGCTAACTCCTCCTACTCCGCTTCCTCATCCTCTACCGCCTCCTTATCCAGTCAGTGTAACACATTCACCACCAACTTCAGCACAGCCATGGGTAAACGACAGCAGGCAGTTTAAAAACTTTCCTGTTTGGGGGGAAAAACCCCACACCACGCAGGAGTTGTGGAGGGACATGGAACAACAGACCGATGAGTGGTTGGCAGCAGTGAGCCTCAAGCCGGGCCTAGTGGTGTGCGATAATGGACGAAATCTCGTAGCAGCTCTGGGCCTAGCCGGTTTGATGCACATCCCTTGCCTGGCACATGTGCTGAATTTGGTGGTGCAGAGGTTCCTTAAAAATTACCCTATGCCACAGCTGCTGCAGAAAATGCGGGCTGTCTGTGCGCACTTTCGGCATTCTCACCCAGCTGCTGCTTGCCTGTCAGCGCTGCAGCCTAACTTCGACCTTCCCACTCACTGCCTCATATGTGACGTGCCCACAAAGTGGAACTCCACCTTGCACATGCTGGCCAGACTGTGAGAGCAGCAGCAGGCGATAGTGGAGTTACAGCTGCAGCACGCACACGTGAGTCGCTCTGTGGAATAGAACCACTTCACCACCAATAACTGGGCCTCCATGCCAGACCTGTGTGCCTTGTTGCGCTGTTTCGAGTACTCCACCAACATGGCCAGTGCTGATGACGCCGTTCTCAGCCGTACTATCCCAGTTCTATACCTCCTTGAAAAAATGCTTCCGGTGATGATGGAAGAGGATGTGGCACAGGAGGAGGAGGAGGAATCTGGATCATTTCCAAGGCTTTCAGGGCAGTCATTCACAAGTGGCTCTGAGGGTGGGTTCCTGCACCAACAAACGCCAGGTACACAATTGTCCAGCAAGGGCACAGTTCTGGAGGATGACGAGGTGGAGGAGATGGAGGAGGAGGAACCATGTTCACAGCAGGGTGGCACCCAGACTAGCTCATGGCCATCACTGGTGCATGGCTGGGGGGATACAGAGGACACACACGATACACCTCCCACAGAGGACAGTTTTTTGTTGCCTCTGGGCAGCCTGGCACACATGAGCGATTACATGCTGCAGTGTCTTCGCAATGACCGCCGAGTTGCCCACATTTTAACAGGTGCTGATTACTGGGTGGCCACGCTGCTGGATCCCTGTTACAAGGACAATGTACCATCCTTAATTCCCTCACTGGAGCGTGATCGTAATATGCGCGAGTACAAGCGCACGCTGGTAGACGCACTGCTGGTGGAATTCTCACCTGACAGAGGGGGCACAGTGGAAGCACAAGGCGAAGGCAGAGAAGGAGGAAGAGGTTCGCCAACGCAGCCGGGGCACCACCAGCACCACAGGACGCAGGGTTAGCACCACCAGCTGATATGGAATGTCTTAGCAGGAGGCAGCATTTCACCAACATGAAGCACATGCATACATGTACTGAATGACAGGTCTGCCTCCTTAAACTTCTGGGTCTCCAAATTGGGTACATGGCCTGAGCTTGCCCTTTACGCATTGGAGGTGCTGGCCTGCCCTGCAGCCAGTGTATTATCTGAAAGTGTATTTAGCACGGCAGGGGGCGTTATCACAGACAAGCGCAGCCGTCTGTCCAGAGCCAATGTGGACAAGCTCACGTTCATTAAAATGAACCAGGCATGGATCCCACAGGACTTGTCCGTACCTTGTGCAGAATAGACACGTATACTGGCCTTACCCAGCCATTCTTTTGGGGTGTACTCTAATTTAAAAAATAAATAAATTAAAAACAAAAACCTGTGTTGGCTATCTCGTCCTCCTCCACCGCCGCTTCCACCTACACCGCCACATCCACCGCCACCTCAACCTCCTACTCGATATGGACCTCGTCCTCCTAGGTCAGGGATCCTCAAACTACGGCCCTCCAGCTGTTGCAGAACTACACATCCCATGAGGCATTGTAAAACTATGACATTCACACACATGACTAGGCATGATGGGAATTGTAGTTCCTGAACAACTGGAGGGCCATAGTTTGAAGACCCATGTCCTAGGTCAAGATTATTATTTTTTTTAATGTATTTTTATGTTATTTTAAGTTATTTCTCTATCCACATTTGTTTGCAGAGTACTTGCCATGCTCTTACCAACATTTTGCTGCCATTTGCAGCCCTCTAGCCCTTTCCATTACTTTTTAGTAAGACATTTTAGTATTCAAAAGTTCTGGTCCCCATTGACTTCAATGGGGTTCGGGGTCAAGTTAGGGTCCCGAACCCAGACTTTTTTTCGAAGTTCGACCGAACCCGTCGAACCCGAACATCCAGGTGTCCACTCAACTCTAATTATAGGCAATGTAACTTTGACAAATTAGTAAAAATAAATAATGAAACAGGTTGGTCTGTACTAGTATTTGGCTGTCTGCACTATCAAAGGTCATGTCATTTGCCTTTTTATCCTGTTTCAGAGATAGTTTGCTTCTCATTCCTTAAATAAGAAGCCCAAATCTGGTTCCGTTTGCACTTCAAGAGGGGGTTCACCCTTAAAACCACTTTCTCCCATCCCATCCAGCATACTGGCGTCAGTGCCAGTATGCTGTTTTTTTTTTTTTTTTAATCGATGTACTTACTTCTTAATAGATGATTTAATTTTCATCCTACCGCGGTGTATGGCGCCGCTATATCGCGTCACGCCTTCCGAAAACAGCCGACTAGCACTCGGCTGTTCTCGGCGCCTGACCCAGGAGCTGACTGCGCAGGCGCCGTATACAGCTGAGTCCTATTTCGGCTTTTTTCGGAGGGCGTGACGCGGCTATATACGGTGCCTGCGCAGTCAGCTCCTAGGTCTGTGCTCAGGCGCCGTATAGCGCCGAGAACAGCCGAGTGCTAGTCGGCTATTTTCGGAAGGCGTGACGCGATATAGCGGCGCCATACACCGCGGTAGGACGAAAATTAAATTATCTATTAAGAAGTAAGTACATCGATAAAAAAAAAAAAAAAAAGACAGCATACTGGCGCTGACGCCAGTATGCTGGATGGGATAAGAGAAAGTGGTTTTAAGGGTGAACCTCCACTTTCAGAAACAGCATTTTTTTTAAACATTAAAGACGTTCCTATATCTGCTCTCACTTACAAAGTAAAATTCCTTGTAGCCATCACCTCTGCAAAGCAAGGTTGGCACCCTTATTCTTCAAGGCCTTTGAATTTTCTTTTTTATCTTTGCTTGCATTGCCCTATCTGTTGTGTTTGCTTAAATTAGGCAAGGATGGCGTTACAATAAGAAAATACATTTTAAAAATACAGGAATTAAAAAAAAAGATGAAACAAAATAAATCTCTGAAAATGCAGTTAAAAGTAAATCACCAAGCGTGCAGAACCTCTATCTCTCGCTATTGTTTCTGTTTTTTTCAATAAAGGCGATTGCTTACATCTACTGTATTGGCAGATATAGAAAAGGGAAATGGATCCAACCACCATCAGAAAATATGGTAAAGCGGTTCTTTGCGGTGCTACTTTGGAGTGTAGCACTCTGTGCTCCCTCTTAGAAGGTAGCATACAGCAGATCCCTGTATGATTTGATGAAAGCCCCCCCCCCCTGCAGCCCCAATTTTCTGCTGCACCCTTACTACCAATGCAACAATCCTCTGCATCCTGTTGCTTCTGCCTTACAGGGATGGCGGTAGTAAGCAAAGGATCATGTTGGCCCTCAGACAGCAGGAAATTTTAATAAAGCTGCATTTTGTCTAGGCTAACACTTCATGTATATAGGACTGCTTAAAGTGACTGCGCACATTTGGTCTGTAATAGGACACCCCAAAAGCCAGAAATTTACTTTTCTGTCGTTTAATCACATTTAAAGTTTATGAATAATACTGCAATTTATTTAAAGCGCTACACCATTTCCTGTATAATCCCTAACCTTAATTGGCAATGGGCAGACCTCCTTAAATACCCTACATACTTAGAGTCAGCACAGCTGAGGAGGAGTAATTTAGATAGAAGCTGTCATGGCTTTTGAGGAAGCTCCCTAGTCTGGAGGGGGAAGGGGGTGAGCTTGGGCCTGGGCTTGGGTATGACACACAGAGGTGTCCTAGACAGGTGGCACAGAAGCAAGGAGAGGACAGCAGGAGAGCACTGCCGGTTAAATCTCCAGGAGGAGCTACAAGTCGCAGCCAGGAGAGCTGGTGAGTGACACACAGTTAGGAAGGATTGAGGAGGCACGCCTGAGAGGACTGGGAGATTACAGTCTGGGATGGGTACATTTCCGTCATTTCCTGCCCCATAGCCAAAACAGGAAGTGAGAGGAAATATCTGCAGGTTAATGGAATTAATTTTGGACCCCCAGGTTAACAAAACGAGTGTCCCTATTGGAAGATTTCCCCCTGTATTACTCTTTTCTGGGGACAACCCAAAATGTTCGATTTTTTTTTACTTTCACTTTTGATGATAATGGTAAGCAGGACAAATAGAGAGGGTGAATCTCACTAACAAGGACACAGAGAGCAATAAAAACTGACAGGTGTTCTAATCCCTCTCCACGCCAAAAAAAAAAGTGTTTCCATTAGTTACACTTTAAGCTTTATGTATAAAGCCGGCCATAGATGGTTCAAATCTCAACTGGTTCAGCAGGTACCGGCCAAGATTCAAACCACATATGGGCAGGCTGATTGTACCCAAGTTGAACAATCGATCAACTTGGGTACAACCAGCATGTCAGATTTTCCTGTGATTTTGTCAGTGTTCTCCTGGCAGGGACAGCTCTGCGCTATAGCTTTTAGATGTGTGTTACACGCGCAAATTATATAATGCCAGAATATGGTATTGTTGACACTTTCTATTGAATAACACCAGGTTGTCACTGAAATTTCATAAAAAAGGGGAACCCTCTTCCTACCAAACTATTTTTTTTAAATTTGGATTCAGATTTGGGCCTCATTCACACAGGGTGCCCTATGGCATAAGCCTGTGCAAGGGTTGCGATTACCCACACAGGGATGCACAGGTGTTCATCGCATTCCCCGTGCAGGCAGTCACATTGATGTCAATTGCAATGCACCGGCACATCTGCTGCCCCTAATTTGACATTGGTGTGCATGAATGGCACTGAATGCAACTAAAATGGGTTTGATGACTTGGCCCTTGAACTGAACCCAAGCTCATTCACTTGTCCCTACTCAAAGACTAAGGCCCCGTACACACGACCGAGCAACTCGTCGGAAAAGACACATCGTTTTCCTCAACGAGTTCCTTGTTAGGCTTGTCGAGCAACTTGACAAGCTGTCTTTGCATACACACAGTGAAGACCAAATCTCCTCGTTCTCAAACGCGGTGAATTCAACACATACGACGGCAGGGGAAGTTCGATTCCACTGGCACAAACCTTGGGGCTGCTTTTGCTAATCTCATGTTACTGCGTGTTAGGTAAAAGTTTGGTAAAATGAATTTTGCGCTTTTCAGTCTGTTACAGCGTGACAAATGTGCCATTTCCATTACAAACGCTACTGTTTACCGAAGGTGCGAGGGTTTCTAAGCATACACACCAACGTGTTTCTCGTCGAAAACCAACACAATGAGGAAATTGAGACTCCCGTCAAGGAAAAAGAGAACTTGCTCTCTTTTTTCCTCGTCGAGTTCCTCAACAGTTTTCTCGATGAAAAGCATACACACGACAGGTTTCCTCGGCAAAAAAGCTCTCCCACCAAGTTTCTTGATGGATTATGTCGAGGAAACCGGTCGTGTGTACGCAGCCTGAGGCGTTTGTCTAAAACATGTCAATACTATTCTATACATTGTGGCCCAGATTCAGGTACATCTGCGTATTATTGGACCGGCATAGCGCACCGCCTTTACGTTAGACTTGCGCAATTTTGCAGCGTAATCACCCTATTCTCGTAGCTTTTGCGCAGAAAATTGCGCATGCGTAACGTTTTTTCAGAGGCGTAAGGTGGAGTAATACAAATTGGGAAGGACGTGGGCGTGTTACATTGAAATGAGCCGTGACCCCATGCAAATGAAGGGCCGGCCGGCTCGCGCATGCGCGCTTGAAGGAGACCATGGTCAGCTCCGCTGTGCGCATGCTCACAACTCGGGAGCGGCGCAATAAGTGAAATTGGAAATGGACTAGGGCAACGTTGTGAACTACGCAAACAGCATAAATAGACAGACACAAACGCACTTGCATTGCAAAAGTACATCCCTTTGTCCCTTCCCATTTAACCAAGTGCTTTTGTCCTGTTGTTCGTTGCGTTGTGTTTTGTAGTTGTCAGATTCTGTGTGATCAAATGTTTGTTAGTAGATCTTTGAAAGTGTTTTTTGATAAGTGTTTGAGTGACTGTTTGTTTGATATATTTCTGTTCGTTTGTTTTCTTGCAGTTTTTTTGCTGTTTGTTTTTGTGACCGTTTCTTGCTGAGTGCTAGTGTGATTTTTTGGGTGTTAGTTTTCTCTTTGTGTGTGTTCTTGCTTGATTGGTTGTGCTTGTTTTTGTGAGTGATTTTTGTTGACTGGGAGTGAGTTTTTTTGGAAGTATGACAGAGAGAAAGCGAAAGCTCAATTTTACTGTGGGGGAAAAAAGAATTCTTGCCCGGGCCATTAGCGATTATGGGCGTTTCCTCCACGGCCCGGACAGTGCCAACACCAACCCGGCCAGGAGGAGGGAGATTTTGGATATGATCACTGAGCAGGTCAATTCAGCGGGGGAGGGGGAGACACGGACCCGGTCTGGGATTGACAAAAAAATCAATGACCTCCGGCGTCTGGTCAAACAGAAGCTGGCCAGAATGCATGCCCATGCCAGGGGCACAGGAGGGGGCCCACCATGCCGTATTAGACAGGTGGCCTTGACCTTTCATCGGCATGAAGTTGAGGGCCTGCCCGGCTTTGACTCAAGTCCGGAGCCCGTGGTGCCAGGTAAGTATTTTTTTTAATATCAGGTGTGTAGCATGTGTGGGGGAGGGGGTGAAAGGGAATATGTGGCAAGTGTGCGGATCCTCCAACCTGTGAATGTTTTGTGTCATCCACAGATGTGCAGGAGGGTGCAGGGCCATCTGGCCTGACCGCACCATCCCCAGGACAGCAGCCTAATGAGGCCCCCCCAACAAGGCCGGAGTCCGCGGAGGAGGTTCAAGAGGAGGAGGAGAATCATGAGGAGGAGGAGAATCATGAGGAGGAGGAGAATCATGAGGAGGAGGAGTCCATGTCAGGCACTGGACGTTTCGTTTTTGAGGACTCTTCCCCTCTGGCTGGCAGCAGGCAGCCCTCCCTAAGGGGGAGCCCCCCCCCTCCTCCCCCAACATGGCTCCCCTCCCAAGGGCCTCCCCTTCTCCCCGGCCACAAGCATCAGCTGGAGGCAGGATTTCATCCCAGAACACCAGGGGGTTGGCCGATCTCCTGCCCGCCACTCTGAGAAGGGACCAGTTCCTCCAGACCCGCCATCTGGGACAGGTCAGCCAGACATTGGTGCGGATGGAGGAGAGCCTGTCCTCCATCAAGGATACGCTGGGGAACCTGGACTCCCACTCCCGGGCTTTCACAACCTGCCTAAACGACCTGCAGACTACATCAGCAGGCGTTGGGCAGGATGTGAGGGCCCTTACCCAGGCTATCCAGGCCAACACGGCAACACTTGGTGCTGCCTTGGACAGAATAGCCGTGGCCTTGGAGGGCAGGCTGCCAGGTGGGCAGAGATCAGGGGCTGCTCCTCCTTCCCCGGTTTTCCCCCTCCCCATGAGTCTCCCCTGAGGAGCCAGGGCCGTGGCCGGGGGCGCCCCAGGCGTGGCTCACGTCAAGGGCAATACATTTTTTTTTCCCCTCTTTTTTTTATTTATTTTTTTTGCTGGAAAATTTTTGATTTTGCTGGTAATTTTATTTTTTTATTTTTTTGGGTTGTGAATGCTGTTTGAATGTGGGGGTGACATTCCTGCCGGAAAAGGGGTGTCACCCTCAATTGTGGTGGAGAAGGGTTCCCCAGGACCAGGGAGAAGTGATCCCCAGGTCCGTGTGAATGGTGTATGAATGTACAGTGACATAATTGGAGCCTTGGCGTGGCGTTGCTGCTCACAAGTCCAGCATGGTGGACTGGTGCCAATCCAATTTGATGTGGATGTGGGGTGTGTGCTAGGGACCACAGTGGTGTGCATGCATGCATTCTCATTGTGCCATGATTAATGTGTGTGTTTAACGTGCAAAGATGCCCAATGTGAGCTGTCTCCTGGCTGCTCTTCCCTCAGAAGACGGGGGACCCTCGGTTAGGGGGGGATTGTCTGGTTCAGGGGTCAGGTCATCACGTAGGTCAATCTGCAGGCCCTTTCTTTCTGCGAAGTTGTGCAGCATGCAACATGCACAGATGATCTGGCACACAAAGTTTGGGGAATACAAGAGGGTACCCCCAGACTTATCCAGGCATCGGAAACGTGACTTTATTAGGGCAAAGGTGCGCTCCACCACTGCTCGTGTTTGGGCATGTGCTTGATTGTATCTTTCCTCTCCTGGGGTTTAGGGGTTCCGGATAGGAGTCATGAGATGGGGTCCCAGTGGATATGCAGAGTCACCTGTAAGGGAAAAGACAGGAGGATGTTAGTCATGCATGTGCCCCTTGTGATGTGTGCATCATGGGAGGGGATAGTCATGCCTGACTCCCATGTCACTCACCAACCAGGTGTCCCCATACACGTTCTGATCGAATTCCATTCGGATGTGGCATTGATTGTATATGTAGCTGTCATGGCTGGACCCTGGGTGTTTGGCACGGACGTGCCATATGAGGCCTTGGGCATCGACTATCACCTGTACGTTGATGGAATGCCAATGCTTCGATTGCGGTACATGTGCTCTGTCTCATGGGGGGGGGCTGGAGTGCCACATGTGTGCAATCAATGGCCCCCACGGTGCGTGGGAATCTGGCAATTCTGTAGAAATCTGTCATTGCCTTCAGCCGCAGGTCCTCAGTGGTGGGTTTGATGATTTGGTTGGTCATGCATCTGAGGATTGCAGGGACAACCTGGTGCACACATCTGCTCATGGAGGATTGTGACATCCCAGCCACCACTCCACTTGTACGCTGAAAAGAGCCACTGGCAAGGAAATGGAGTGTTGCCATGACCTTGACCAGTGGCTGCACTGCATGTGAGCGGTGTGTTGGGCTGGTGATGTCCTCCTGCAAGGTTGTGGTTAATTCCAGGATGACATGAGGGGTGAATCTGAAGATGCGATACACCTCAGAATCCCTCATGCCAAACAGGTCTATGCGGGTGCGGTATATCCTCTCCCGTGCCATCCTCCGTGCCATCCTCCGTGCCCTCATCCTTCTTTGTTCATCTAAAGTCAGTAGTATAGCTATGTGCGACGATTAGCATATTTGACTAGCAAATCAATGGTCTGTCTAGCGCACTTTTGCGCGGACGGATGCGCGAAATTACGCGGGACAAAAAAAAAGTAGATTTTTTTCGTATCTCGTTCTGGGGATGCCGTGCATCGAAACACACGCGCACATTTCGACTTACACACTCGCATCTCCTGTTGCGCAGGCATAATCGCTCTGTGAATCTGGGCCTGTGTTTTTATTCCTATGATCTAATAAAGAAGATTTTACAGTCCGTGGTGGAGTGCCAGCTTTTGCATATACAAAGCACATCAAGATTTAAGGGCACACAAGCTTCTTGTATTTGGCCAAAATTTGCTTATCCTATTTAGATGGCAATTTTTAATGTTTTAACTCTTCAGTGAATTTTTTTTTTTAAATCAAATTTTGAGGTGGATAAAGGAATTATAATTGCAGGATAAAATCTGCAGGTTATTTATTTCATATTTAAAAAGTAAACATATATTATTAATACAAAAGTGCATATAAAGCCATTTTTTAGCTTTGGACAGGTTGGTTGGGGTGAGAGCCTCTATCTATTTTAAGTGATGGGTCCCAGCTGGGCAGATTTACCCTTACTATTTGTGCAGGTGATACTTGTCTTAGAGAAATTGATAGGAAATTAATACTTTTTGAGTTGGCACAACAACAGTTGTTTAGGGGGAATCTTCTCAAAGATATTGAGGATGTCCCCTTGCTTTGGAGAAATTGTTTCATGTTTCTTGTGTCTTCTTCTGGGACAGAAAGTGAGGAAATAAATGGAACAGGAAAAAATAAACAAACACAGACAGGGGTTTTTATAATTTTCTATTCTATTTAAAAAAATACGTTTGGCTTTACATACACTTTAGTGTAATGTTTTATTAGCTTAGAAAAGTTAATTTTTTTTAATTCTTTGTAGAGCCAATACTCCTTTGCTAGCTATAACTTGGTCTGAGCGAGGTCTGGATCAAAATTGTATTCTCCTATGAAGCAGTAGACACTTTAAATGCATTGCTTGGGGTAAGCTGTGCTGTTTAATTAGCAAGATGTAGTAGATAAAGTGGGTACATACACAAAATGTAAGTTAATTGCACATGAACTAATCTTCCACTGCAAGCAAGTTGGTAAAAAAAAGTACCATCTGCTTGTATAGTTAATGACTTCAGCTTCCCATTTTAAAAGCAACGTCTTATTTATTTATTTATTTTATTAGACTGTAGATGATTACCTAAAGGTCTTTAAGAATAGCATGCAATCTCTAAGATATAAAGTTACACAAAAAGCTTAGTTGGTTTTAACATTAACAGAAACATATAAAAGGACAGAAACTATATTTAATGAAATCTGTGGAAAACACATTCACATATTTGACCTTGTGCCAAATTTTAAAACATTTCATAGTGAACAAGGTCATTCTGCTAAGTGTTTATGTCCCTTTAAACCACATGGCAGTCTTCATGAATCTAGAGTGCATGATGATGTGAGAACCGTTCTGAGATACAGCCTGTTTCAGATTCATTCGGTCTGTTCTTTCTACAAAACATGGGAAAACACATCGAACATTTCTAAGAATAAAAAAAATATATGGAACTAGTGCAGCCCAGTAAAGGAAAAACATAAACCTGACTGATAAAGATAAAACAAGGATCAAAAAATATTCTGACTGCGTTGAAATAACCAATTTCCACATTTTGTTTGCTTACATGCTGCTGCAATTAGAGATAAGTAATACAACATTTTGCTGCCAAGGCCTACATCACCACTTTTGACACTTTATTTTTGAATGGAGGGGAACCCTTGATGTCATCAGACATAATTCATTTTTCTTGAAAACAATAGGGCCACTTTTCTCTTCTCAGATGGGACTAAACAGTGTTAGCAGTCTGACAGAGACAAAAACACAATTAATTTTTTCTCAAATAATTCAATGTATTGAGCTTTACTGACTGAACTAGATTGTCAGCTCTTGGAAGGATGTACATACCTCCCAAATTTTTAACTCTTTAGTACTGCCCACCTGCATTGTACAGCGGACAGGCGACTCCTAAGGTACAGGTAAAAGGAACAAATAGATTTTTTTGTAAAAAGTAGCACATAATACACACATTAATGCTGGCTAGGCACACACTTAACCCCCTGATTACCCCAAGATGTCGGCTCCCTCCCAACCAGTGTCATCAGTGTATAGTATTATCCCGGATCACTGTATTAGTGTCACTGGTGATGTCAGTGTCAGTTAATCGGTTCCCACCCAGTCTCAGATTGCCAGTCCTACTACAAATCGCTGATCACTGCTATTACTACTATAAAAAAAAATACATAAAAATTACAGTATACAGACCATAGTTTGTAGATGCTATAACTTTCACACAGTCCAATATACACATATTGGGATTTGTTTTCTACCAAAGACATGTAGCAGAATATACTTTGACCTAAATGTATTAAGAAATTCGATTGTTTTTAAATTTTATTTGAATATTTATTTCAGAAAGTAAATTTTTTTTTTCAAATTGTCTGTCTTTTTTAATTTACATAATAGAACAATTAAAACCCAATGGTAATTGTGACAGACTCACCCGGGACAGAGGCTTTTGGAGGGGACTGAATGCCTCTTGCCTTGCGATCATGGGCCCTGGCATTTGGGCTAATGGTGCTTTTTGTGAGCTGTATGCCTGGGGACCCATGAGGTGGTGCTATTTTTGGATTCAGGTCCATGTCCCCCCAAGACACACAGACTCTGGGAACCATGTATATGTCATATTAGAAATAGTGACCGATTCATAATGTTGGGACACATACTCCCAACATTGCTGATGTCAACTCCAGCCACCTGTCTGTCTGTTATAATGTAAATGAGTCTAGGATAAATTCTAGAGTCTTTCATCCATTGTTGTCTGTGCTAATTAACCCTGCAACTGTATGAAGGAGTTCTGTGTCGATATGTATGATAATGTGTATTGTAGTTAGGGAGCCACAACGGCTGCTTTATGGGATTAGTTAATTAGCTCATGTTAATTTATGTTTCTGTGTATTGCTAGAGTAATATGAGCAGGATGTAGTAACCTCCTCTTTTACTGTATACTTTAAAAGACTTGTATTCTGGTTCTAATAAACAGGTTATGTTCAGCAATCAAGCAAGTATCATCTTGTTTGTATTTGTTAGCGGTTGGCATATCTGATATCTAGGTTCAGACTGGGAGGAAGTGGCATATGAAGAAAGCACTCAAGCGGAGTGTGAGGCATTTTGTTACAGTAATCAAATACCATCAAAATAAATCGCTATTTGTTTGTAAACAATTTTAATTTGGGTATAGTGTTGCATGACCAGGCAATTACCAGTTAAAGTAGTAGTGCAGTGCTAAATAGCAAAAAATTACCTGGTCATAAAGGAGGTGAAACCTTCCAGAGCTTAAGTGGTTAATATACCCACTGGTAAAACTGTCAGCTACCTGGGTTAAAACAGCAACAGCAGAGTTTTTTGATTTACAATAAACCTAATCTAAGCTGCTTTTAGTACACTTTCTGCGAATATACCCATCTCCTGGGACTAAAAAAGTAAGATGTTGAAACAGGCCTCTACTTTTTAATAGTGTAGTTAGTGCAACAAAGTTGGCAATAAATTGTCAGCTTCTGTTATGCACAGTTTGGACATAAATTGACAACTGCAGGCCTGAAAAAAGCAACGTATCATATCTTAAACTTTGTTGCAAAGTCCTACATAGTTAGTCAGGTTAAAATAAAAGACACAAGTCCATCTAGTTCAACCATACGATTTGAACCTTTTGAAACTACCTTTTATTACTTTAAAGAAAAAGCTGTTGTTTGTCTATGTCAGGGATCCTCAAACTACTGCCCTCCAGCTGTTGCGGAACTACACTTCCCACGAGGCATTGTAAAACTCTGACATTCACAGACATGACTAGGCATGATGGGAATTGTAGTTCCTGAACACCTGGAGGGCCGTAGTTTGAAGACCCATGGTCTATGTCAATGTGCTAAATGAATCTGAATGGGAGTGACTTTCATTTTCAACCAGCTGATGCACTTGCAGGGTTCTGCTGAGAAAGGTGGCAGGGCCTAAATCCCTGCAGACATGATAAACCCTTTAAGAGTATCTCACCAAAACTGATCTTTCCAGAGGATGCCTAAAATTTTAGCTGTATCTAAGTACAGACTTCTGGGAAAATTTGTGAGCCAATCAATCAAGCAAGAAATTATATGTCTGGGGGGTGCTCCATACACCAACTGTTTATTTAACACCTCTAGGTTGCCATATTGTAAAATTGACAGCATTGCAGATTGAAAAAGAAAGCTAATTTGTATGAACATTCAATTTCAATATGATTTGTAAATCAATTATATATGCTATATATTTTATTTACATTTTTTCCCCAGGAAAGTGAAGAAATGTAGAACGCAGATTGATGTTTAATGTAGGTCATTATTGAAGAGCAAATTTTCCCATTCCCGTAGCAGAACTTTTCATAGTTGGGCAGTGACCTTATTAACCGCTTCAATACCAGGCTTTTATACCACCTCCATACCGGGCCTATTCTGACACTTCTCTCCTCATCATTCTTTTGCTAGAAAATTACACAGTACCCCCAAACATTATATATGTTTTTTTTAGCAGACACCCTAGGGAATAAAATGGCGGTCATTCCAAAGTTTTATCTTGCACGGTATTTACGCAATTATTTTTTAAACGCCTTTTTTTTGTAAAAAAATTGTTTTATGAATTAAAAAAATAACAAAACAGTAAAGTTAGCCCAATTTTTTTGTATTATGTGAAAGATTATGTTACACCGAGTAAATAGATACCCAACATGTCACGCTTTAATTATGCGCACACTCATGGAATGGCGCCAAACTTCGGTACTTAAAAATCTCCATAGGCAACGCTTTATTTATTTTTTACAGGTTACAGTTTAGATTTACAGAGGAGATCTAGTGCTAGATTCGTTGCTGGCGCTCTAACGCACGCGGCGATACCTCACTTATGTGGTTTAAACGGCGTTTACATATGTCGGCGGGACTTGCGTGTGCGTTCGCTTCTGCATGCGAGCTATCGGGGACAGGGGCGTTTTAAATTTTTTTTATCTTTATTATTATTATTTATTTATTTTTTTGACTTATTTTTTATTTATTTTTCCACTTTTTTTCATTTTTTTTTCCACTTTTATTCCTATTACAAGGAATGTAAACATCCCTTGTAATAGGAAATGTGTGTGACAGGTCCTCTTTATGGAGAGATGTGGGGTCAATAAGACCTCACATCTCTCCTCCAGGCTGGAAACCATGAGATCGGTGAAAAAAAATTCACCGATCTCATGAATGGGGGCTTACAGCCGCAATTGCGGCTTTGTTTACTTACGGGGACTCGGGCGTGACGTCATCAGATCGCGCCCGGGTCCTCCGACGGTCATAGAGATGACTGGTGACCATCTGGTCACCAGTCATCTCTATGCTTCCTGCCGCCGCCGACGATTTGTTCTCCGGGCCCCCGAAGGCACAGGTAAGCCCGGAGAAGCACCGGATGGCGGCGGGAGGGGGGGATGTCCCCTCCCGCGGCCTGTAAGAACGATCAAGCGGCGGAACCGCCGCTATGATCGTTCTTACATTGTGCAGAATCGTCGGCTGAAGAAGAGGATATCTGGATGATGCCTCTGGCTGCAGGCATCATCCAGATATTCGCCTGCAATGCCCAGGCCGTCAATTGACGGCCACTTAGGATGGTAAATCCCATCCCAGGCCGTCAATTTTCTATGGCTGGGTATTGAAGTGGTTAAACCAAAGAACCAATCCAAATCTATGAATTTACATGCTGAAAGGAAATCTACAGAATTGTGTGATTTACACTTTTTTTTTACACAGCATAATACATATACTTTTCAAACATACTTGCCCAGCTGGACACAAACACTTTCCCCTGGAAGTCATCATGATTTTATCAGGACTGCAAATACCAAATTATGTTTAAACAGTTTTCAAGCTACTCTTAACAATTAAACAATCATCATCTGATCTTTGCAGGTTTGAGTGACCATTAAGTGATGAGTGCCTCGATATCTCAGCAGAATACCCCCAACTTCTTGATTTTGGCAGGGGAAGTAGATTATAACTAAAATGTCTGTATTCTTATTTAACAGTAATCTAAGGTCTATGGTTATCTTTAGACCCCTTTCACATTGAGTTTTTCAGGTGGTACAGCGCTAAAAATAGCGCTGTTATACCGCCTGAAAAACTTCTTCACTGCATCCTCAATGTGAAAGCCCGAGGGCTTGAACACTGAGGCGATGTGCTGGCGGGAGCTAAAAAATGAGGAGCGGCACGAATACCGCTCCTTCCCATCGAAAAGAATGGGAAACCGCGGCAATACCACCCGCAATCCGCCTCTATAGAGGCGGATTGCGGGTGGTATTAACCCTTTCACAGCCGCTAGCGGGGGTTAATACCGCACCGCTAGCGGCCGCAACACGGGGAAATCCGACGGTATAGTGCCGCTATTTTTAGCGGCGCTATACCGTCAGCGTTGGCATCGCTGGACAGAGAGGGACTTCAGGTAAGTGTTAGGGGGCTGAGGGGTTGCACACAGAATGCTTTTAATCATAAAGCATTAAAATAAAAAAACCTTCTGCCTTTACAATACCTTCAACTTAATTTAAACCCTCAAAAAATGTATCTTTGAAGAGCTGCTTTTACATGTTACAATAGGATTATACAATATGTTATAAACTCATTAACAGCTGTGGGTGCCCCACAGTGGGAGGCCTTATCTCATTTAATATAATCTTAATGCACTTTTTAGGCAGGCCATGGCACTACAACAATAAAACTATACAACTACTACTATAAAAATATGTCCCCTGAAATGCGTTGCTTATTATTGCATGTGACTCTGAAATCTGCACAACTGGACTGCAGTGTGTCCCAGCCACCAGGGCACCACCACTTAAGATGTCTAGCAAAGTCTTTGAGAGATACATAGAGGAGTAGCCTTGGTTGTTTATGTTACACTGCTTTCCTTGGTATCATCTCCATTCTGTACAGACGTTCTGTCCAGCTTCACTTGTGAGGGCATATGGATTATTCCTTTTGATAAACTAATTTCTTTTTTTTTTTTCAATTGATACAGTAATGGGCTAGCCCTTTCCCAAGAAGCTGCAAGTTTTATCCATCACAAATGGTCAACTTATACTTCACTCTTGGCTCAGATTTGGACCAGGAATACCTAATTGTTGGTTGAAAGTGGCAAATGTGTGTTTTGTGCACAACTAGTCATTTGTTTTTGCTTAATGGTGCTACTTGGTGGGTGAATTTAAAGTGATACTAAAGTCTTTTTTGTTTTCCTTTAAAAATAACAAACATGTCATGCTTACCTGCTCTGTGAAATGGTTTTGCACAAAGCAGCCTAGATCCTCCACTTCTTGGGTCCCCCTTTGGTGGTCCAGGCCCCTCCTTCCTGTCAAGTGCCCCCGCAGAAAGCAGTTTGCTATGGGGGGGCACCGTGATTGAGGCTCAGTGTGTCCATTCAGACACAGAGCTCCTCCCCCTCTCTCTCTCCTGATTGACTGACTTTGACAGCAGGGGCTCAGCCAATCAGGAGGGAAAGTAATGGATGAACGATTGACACACAACAGCAATGCCAATTTATGCATTTCAACCAAAGGGCTTTTCCTTTAGAAAAAAAAGAGGCAACTATAGCCTTGCTAAAAATAACTTACCGTATATACTCGAGTATACGCCGACCCGAATATAAGCCGAAGTACCTAATTTTACTAAAAAAAACTGGGAAAACGTATTGACTCGAGTATAAGCCTAGGGTGTCCATGTGCATGCCTCACTGTGTCTCACTGTGCCCATGCCTCACTGTGTCCATGACTAGACTTATGTTTAACATGGGAGTATATAGAAGGGGTGCCTGGTTTTGGAAAATCGGGGCTCCCCGGCTGTAGGTCTCCCAGGCAGCAAACTTTGCACACTTGTAGAGAAGAACTGCGGCTACATGTGTGCATAGGTTGGTACTGGGTCCCCCAAAGTCCAGGAGATCAGGCGCAAAAAGGTGACTCGGGTATAAGCCGAGGCGGGCATTTTCAGCACAAAAAAATGTGCTGAAAAACTCGTCTTATACTCGAGTATATACAGTAATTTTAGAGATGAGTTTTTTCTATACAAATCTGAGACGTTTAAATAAGCTTTCATTTCAACAACAGAAAAGTGTGTATTTTTAAAAACGGCAACAACTAGACTAAAATTAAATGCAAAGGAAGTTGATAAACTGGTAATTTACTGCTATTTAAGGTGAATAAAATCAATACTGAAATGTCTGTTTTTTGTTTAATGGTGCTTAGGTGAAATTCATTTAAAAAAACAAAACATTGTGGTGTTATTTTAGCATACTACACAGTCCCTGATGATCCAAGCTAGGATCTGTTCACTGAAAGAAATTAATGAATTTCTGTCAGAAGTTGAAGGCTGTTGTTCCACAAACGAAAATCTAAACAGAATTTAGTTTTGTGATGTGAACTAGACACTTTTTCACTGTAATTAATGTTTGTTTGCTCTGTTTACATGTTCAGTTAAACATTTTGAGCGAACATATTAGCAAATTATAACTATTTACAGCAATTTGTCTGAGATCCAGAAAATAAGTAGTGTATTAGATTTGTATCCTGGGCAACTTTCTCTTTACTTGAAAAACACTTACTGCCTCCCCAGGGAAAGCTGAAATGATCAATTATCACAATAGTGGCCATTACGGCCTTAGTCTTTCATTGTGACTTATTTTGAAAATTGCTCTTAATGTTATTTACCAAGCCTATTTTTCTGGCATTTCCATATTAAAAATGATAAAGCAGATAAAGCAGGTGAGTGTTTAGATGTCATTACTTACAAATGTAGTATTTGGGAGATTTATACCTTATTTTCAACATAAACCCCATGTTAGTGGATTACTTTGTGTATTTATTCATAGTGTAGTAGTGTTTATTGGTAGTGTTTATGTTCTTTTGAGATACATATTTGCAAGGTTGTTTTTTTTTTCATTGTTTGTCAAAATTTTGTGTATTTCGGAAAAATTTGCCAACACTTCCATCCCTTAGAGTCGGTTTACACTGGGGCGACACGACTTCCAGCACGACTTTTAGAAGCAACTTCAACACGACTTCAGCATGAACCACAGGGCGATCTGGGGCGATTTACAACACGACTTGAAGTCCTTTTCAGGTCAGGAGACATTCCAGTGGCCAATAAAACAACAATCAGCTCTGGGAGAGGGAAGGGGAGGGAGGGGTTTGCCTGAGAAATGTATGTTATCTTGCTGGGAAGTAGCTTCAATTAAAACAGTGATCAGACTTGGAAGCGACTTCCATTGAAATCAATGGATACAAATCGCCTAGAAGTCTGATTGAAGTAGTACAGGAACCTCTTCTGAAGTCGGAGCGACATGAGTAGTGTGTATTAACACCGCTCCCATTCACTTACATTGCTTTTCTGGACAGCACGACTTGGGACGACTTGAGACGACTTCAAGTCGGATCCCAAGTTGCCCCACTGTGAACCGACTCTTACCATGCTTTGGCCTCAATTGCACTTTACAAATTAAGGAACAGGACAGACTCTCTCACTCCTTCAAATTATTCAAATGGAGGAAAGATAAGGATAGTTACAATACTTCCTATAGGGTTTAGTGAAGTGGTTATGTATAACATTGATGGAACCAAACCCCAAAACGTCCAAAGAATCACCTCTTTTTAGCGGGAATCCTTGTTAAACAAAGATAACAACACACGTATTTCATTCCTGCTGTGAATGACCCACCTTTTCCCGATCTCCATGGCTTTTTCTAGTGAACATCTGTGCTCAGTAGTAGTGGTCGGAAAATCTGCCAAGGATTCAGTGAATCTTCTTCAAAATTTGTTGAACCCCAAATTAAAGTGATTGTAATGTCAGAAAGTTTTTTTAATCTTAATTAATTCTATGCGTTAAGCTAAAAAACCTTCTGTGTGCAGCAGCCCCCCAAGCCCATCTCGGTCCAGCAATGTTGCAGGAGAGTCTTAGCTGCCTGAGACTCTCCCACCCCTCCCCGATTAGCTAAGACAGCAGGGAGGTGCCGTTGGCTCCCGCTTCCTGTCAATCAAAGTCGGAGAGAGTCTAAATGAACACAGAGCAGTGGCTCGGCTCGGGTGTCCCCACAGCAAAGCAGGAGGGAGGGGCAAGGAGTGCCAAAGAGGGACCCGAGAACAGGAGTATCTGGGCTGCTCTGTGCAAAACCACTGCACAGAGCAGGCAAGTGTAACATATTTGTTATTTTTAAATATAAAAAAAATTGAGACTTTAGTATCACTTTAACCACTTAAGCCCCGGACCATTTTGTTGCCAAAGGACCAGGCCCCTTTTTGCGATTCGTCACTGCGTTGCTTTAACTGATAACTGCGCGGTCGTGTGACGTGGTTCACAAACAAAATTGGCGTCCTTTTTTTCCAAATAGAGCTTTATTTTGGTGGTATTTGATCACCTCTGCGTTTTTGTTTTTTTTGCGCTATAAACAAAAATAGAGTTTTTGCTATAATAAATATCCCCTAAAAATATATAAAAAAACATATTTTTTCTCAGTTTTGGCCGATACGTATTCTTCTACATATTTTCGGTAAAAAAAAAATCACAATAAGCGTTTATTGATTGGTTTGCGCAAAAGTTATAGCGTCTACAAAATAGGGGATAGGTTTATGGCATTTTTGATAAAACATTTTTTTACTAGTAATGGCGGTGATCAGCGATTTGAATTGTGACTGCAACATTATGGCAGACACAGACACTTTTTGCGCTATTTTGGGAACATTCACATTTACACTGCGATCAGTGCTATAAATACGCACTTAATACTGTGTAAATGTGACTGGCAGTGAAGGGGTTAACCAGGAGGAAGCACTGAATGGGTTAAGTGTGTCCTAGGGATGTGTTATAACTGTAGGGGGCGGGGCTACGTGTGAAACGACACTGATCACCGCACCCGATCACAGGGAGCTGTGATCAGTGTCCTGTCACTAGGCAGAACGGGGGAATGCTTCTTTACATTAGCATTTCCCCGTTCTTTCTCTCGCGGTGGGCAGCTTCCTAAAAGGAAACATACAGGTACGTTAATATGCCTGTATGTGCCATTCTACCGACGTATATCGCACCCAAAGATTATATATATTTTTCCACCCTACAGAATAAAATGGCAGGCGTTGCAAAACTTTCTGTCACACCATATTTGCACAGCAGTCATACAAACGCACTTTAAAAAAAAAATACACTTTTTTTAATTAAAAATAAGACAACAGTAAAGTTAGCCCAATTTTTTTTATATTGTGAAAGATAATGTTATGCCGAGTAAATTGATAATCAACATGTCACGCTTCAAAATTGCGACCGCTCGTGGAATGGCAAAAAACGTTTACCCTTAAAAAACTCCATAGGCGAATTAAAAAAAATCTACAGGTTGCATGTTTTGAGTTACAGAGGAGGTCAAGGGCTAGATCGATCGCGATACCTCACATGTGTGGTTTGAACAGCGTTTTTATATGCGGGCACTGCTCAAGTATGCGTTCGCACATGAGCTTGGCAGGGACACGATTACATTTTTTTCTTATTTATTTTACCTTTTATTTTTACACTGTTCTTTAAAAAAAAAGGATCACTTTTATTCCTCTTACAATGAATCCAAATTGAAAAAAAGCATGACATGACCTCTTAATTATGAGATCTGGGGTCAAAAAGACCCTAAGATCTCATATTTACACTAAAATGCAACAAACAGAGAAAGAAAATGAAAGGTCATTTGAAAAAAAAAATAGCTATGGGCGGAAGTGAGTTTTGGACGTCGCTTGCGGCCTGCAATGGTATGGAGATGGGTGGGGGCCATCTTCCCCTCACTCATCTCTATAACAGGGAGAGGACCCGATCGCCTCCGCCTCTACCGACAGCTCCAGTAAGTGGCGAAGAGCACCGGAGTGCGGTGGAAGGGGGACCCTCTCCTTCTGCCGATAGGAGTTATCTTGCAGTGAATCTGCTGCAGAGACCACTTTTATCTGAAAGTGGACCGCGGCTGAAGAAGAGGATACTGGGTTATGGTAGCTAGCTGCTGCCATAACAACGGTATTCCTCTTCAAAGTACCAAAGTATAACTATGGCGGGCGGTCCGGAAGTGGTTAATTTTTTTTTTCATTGGTCTTATGTAATATTCTAACTTTCTGAGCTACTGAATCTTGGGTTTTCGCCAGCTGTAAGCCATAATCATCAAAATTAAAAGAAAGAAATGCATGAAATATATCACTCTGTGTACTGAATCTGTATAATATAGGAGTTTCACTTTTTAAATTGAATTACTGAAATAAATTAACTTTTTGATGCTATTAATAGTTCTTTAGATGCACCTGTATCTGTGTGTCTACGAATCTGCCCAATCTAGGTGATATTTTAGCTGGGGCAGATATGCTAACCTATAGATACTTTTCCAGAGAAAGGCAATGTCCCAAATCCAGCTGAGTTTAGCGGAAAAGACACAATATGAAAGGCAAAACCACTTTGCACTACAAGTGCAAACTACAAGTGCAAAGTGCAGTCGCTATAAATCTGAGGGGTAGATCTGAAATGAGGGGAAGTTTTGCTAATTTTATTATCAAATCATGTGCAAGCTAAAAAAAAAAAAAATATTTTACATGCATGTCCCCCTCAGATCTACAGCGACTGCAGTTCAGAGTGCACTTTCAGTGCAATTTCAAGTGCACTTTGCACTTGTAGTTTGCACTTGTAGTGCAAAATGGATTTGCTTTTAATAAATAATCCCCAATGTTCCTACTTTTTAAAAACACCTTGGCCTTATCAGTTGGAACCTCACATTATTGGACATGTATAGAAAGGGTTTTTCTTTAATGGAAATTAGTTAAGGAGTAGATGTTTAAACCTCCTGCAATTAGTCAGTGATTTAGTTAAATTTTCATGAGCTAGAATATGACACATTTAAATGACACAACCTTTCACAGTATTCTAAATAAATGCTAATGTCAAGGGTTACCTAGTGATTATCACATAATATAAAAAAGTTAATTGTACTACTAAAAGTTAGCATATATGAAAATCTATGTTCTAGAAAGAGTGCTGACATGCAGATATTACTGCTTACTTCTAATAAAGAAAGAGTTACCCATTTAAGGCTGACCTTTGCCTTTTCAGTTTAGTGGGTAACAATCAAGATAGAAAAGCGTGTTAGAATTTGTTTTAATGTTTAATAGAATATATTTTTATTGTCAGTTTCAATAATAAAAGGAGTACAGAGAATGCTTTCAGATGTCAATGCGATACGGACCATAAGAAATTAAACATGAATATACAGTATAGGTAAACAGAACCTGAATATCAATGACACACTTATAGGTGTTCAAAAGAATTACCATGAGAGCTACCAATGATGTCCCACGATGTAGGAAATGTTGTAGGAAATGTTATGTTAATGATAATAAAAAAAGTTACCGGAAAAAGGCTACTGAGAAAGGGAAAAGGAGGTAGAAAAAAATAAGAAATATAAAAAAATATGTAGATAGAAAGGTAAGTATAAAGAGATATAGATATTCTGGTTTGGGAAACTAATGTGAAAAAAACATGAAAGGAAACATTTCAGGACATATAAACTAGTCAAAATCAATTGAACACCTGGCAAATGTAACCTGAGATCAATTGTAGAACTAGTGAAAGCTTGCATAAAAAACAGGTAATGTAAAGCCCTTTTTAAGGCTGGGTTCACACCGCAGCACAGAGTGACTTACAGCAGGGGTCCTGTACCTGTTTACTGTTTCAGGTCTGATTTCAGTCCAAATATTTGGCAGAATTCGGACCTGAAAAGGACCAGAAGTCGCACAGGACTCCTTTGCAATTCGCATCGGAGCCATTGTAGAGATGTGTGAACTGGCTCTATAGAGAGCTCCTAACATGCAAATTGGAAAACCTACATCCAATTCACAATAGTGTGAACCCAGTCTAAAGCATCTGATGTGGAAAAAGGAATCCAAATTGTCCATTGTTTGAAGAATTTATCACTGGTATCCATATCGAAAGCCAGTAATTCCTTCATTCTTGGGTTCTGCTGTGTTTTTTGTGAGGCTACTGGACCAAGAAGAATCGCTAATAGAGCAATTTTAGGTGGCGGAGATGAGGATTCACCATGGAGTTCGGTACAGATATTGCTAGTCAATTGCCAGATTTGCGAATACATCCGAATCTCCCAAAAACTAGAAATTAGTCCGACATTATATTATGACCAAAACGAATTGCATATGTCTACCCATTCACACCCTTTGTATTGGGATGCTCTGGGTAAGGATGCCCAGTGCATTTCCTATGCAACGACAAGACATTTGCCTTGTTTTCATATGGAGTCATTTCACACCACTGCATGATGGTGGTGTGCTTTGGAATAAAAAAGTACTACATGTCGTACTTTTCTTCCGCGCAATGGGTTTTGGCTGAAATCAATCTAAATACCACTGTGTAAAAAGAAGTTAATGAAATGTCAGTTTTAACAAAAAAAGAAGGAACCAGCTATGTATTTATCATTATTACTATTATTTGGATCATGGTTTCTTCCTTTGATTATTTTTTTTTATTATTGTATTATTAGTTTTTACATCTAAATCAACTCTTTTGATGTCCAACCAATTTTACTACTTTTTAACCTTTTTTAATCAGGTCTCAAAATTTGTGCATATCATATACATGTAATTTATACTGTATATATGGGTTTTTACATTGTTCTGCCCCTGCTCCACAGCAAATATGGACTCCACATCTCTTAAATTTATATTTTTTATAATTTGTTAGCCCTGAAGGGGGAGGCGTATTCTCCCAAAATGCGTTGGCTTGATTTTTTTCATTTCTAAACCTCAATAAATGACTTAACCTTTCGTCAAATGCATTTTCACTCTGGACATGCCTCTCTCCTAATATATTGCATTCATGGCACTGCATTACCATCTAGAGTTTGTAGGTAGAGTTGCTTCCCTTGTTAAAACGAATGTAGGAAGGAAGTAGAAAATGTGGGATTGGCTATTAGACTTCCCAAAGGCCAGTTTCAAAAGCTGCAGAGATAGCTGAACAACATTTGCTAGGAAAGGCTATGCATATTTGTAGCGCTTTGTAGGGTTGATTTACTAAAACGCTAAATATGGCACGGCTCTGCATAGAAACCTTTTAGCTTTTTTTTGTCAAAGCTTAATTGAACAAGCTGAAGTTAGAAGCTGATTGGCTACCATGCACAACTACACCAGATTTTGCACATTGTTATACTACTTGGCCATTTACTTAGCTTTACTGCAAGAATTAGGCAAACAGCAAGAATTAGAAAAAACAAGTATAGAGATTTGTAGATTAGTCAGTAAAGGGAACTCTCAGTGGATCAGTGCAGTTGCTGTGTCTTAACAGCTGCGAAGGTAAGATTAAAACCATATTTTCAAAGAGTCATAAGATTTTGCAATAACAAAAGTAAAGTGAAACCATTGTGTAGTTCTGCAAAGCAAGAAACCAAGCCTGCATATGTGGAAAGATAAACACAGATCAGCTATAACATTATATCCACTGACAGGTAAAGTGAATAACATGGATTATCTCATTGCAATGGCATCTGAAATTGGGTGGGATATATTGGGCAGCAAGTGAACATGTTGTTGACCATAATTGGTCAATGACATCAGCCAACATTACCGGCCAGTTTGTTGACATTCAGCAGCTGTCCAGGAACCTGTCATTTAGCAATAGGAATAGTGACATGAGAGTATCATCATGGCGTGGATCCCTGAGGCATTGTTCATTGTGACTGATGTTGGATCTACGTCGCTGGATGATGTAATGGACTCTGGATTTACATTGGGGGACAATATTTATTTTTTATTTTTAATGAAGGACATTGTCAAGGTGTGTGTTTATTTTTTTTTGTGATCCCACCCTTTCCTGGCCAACCAGGCAGCATGCCTTGGTAAAGAGTCTCGTGTGAATTTTGTGGGGAACCTGAAAAAATCATGTTGTAATGACCCCATTTGTAATCAATAACTGAACCCAGGATCTCCCAGCTGTATCATTTAAAAACAGAAGCCAGTGGGGAAGGAACTGTCATTTAGCAGCAATATATATATATATATATATATATATATTTTTTTTTTTAAATAAAATGTCACTTGTTGAATATGTACAACTTCACACGTGGTATTTAAAGGAATTGTGAACTTTTAAAGTTACCTTTTAAACCTCAATAAAAGACCCACTCCACGGTATAGCATTAGCATACTGTAGGTTCCCATGGCGGTGCCTAGCTACCCATGGCCTTTTTTGCATTTAAACATTCCCAGTGGCAGTGCAAAGCTACCCGTGCCCCTATTAAATAAATCTAAGATCACGAACATAAGGACATGGCCTCAAACTAACAAGGGGAAATTTCAAAACAAATCTTTGAAATATTATTGAACCAAAAGTGTAGTTTACAGTATTCTTGGAACAGACTTCCAGCAGAGGTAGCGAGTCAGTGAGTAGTAAGTGTAATCAAATATGCATGGGACAAGCAGATTTATACTTAGAAAAAAAAGTTGATGTAAATAAAAAAAATGGGGCATGGACCTTTTTTTCTGCTGTTACTCTTTTATGTTTCTATGTTTTTAACAAGAGCTTGCAAATTGGTCTTGGTAAAAAATAGAAAAAAAAATTGAAAAAAAAAGGTTTGGCTCTCATGGACTTCAATTCTAGGTTTGGAACTTGCAGATTTTGGGCTGGGTTTGCGAGACCTCCCATGTACCAAATCTAGTACAGTTCAATTATTGCTAATCCCATTTATAGGTTTCTCCACACATTCTAGCATTGAAATAGAATTTACATTCCCTTTAACCACTTGCGGACCGCCGCATGTACATATACATCGGCAGAATGGCACGTACAGGCACATTGACGTACCTGTACGTCCCTGCCTAGACGTGGGTCGGGGGTCTGATCTGGACCCCCCCGGTACCTGCGGCAGTCCCCGTGGCTGTCCGAGCGATCCGGGATGAGGGGGCAGCTTTTCGTTTTTGTCCGCCCCCTCCGGATCGCTCCCAGCCAATCCGCATGCTCCCCCTGCGTGTCACTTCCTCCTCCTGTGTAAACACAGGAACGGGGAAGTGATGTAATCTCTCCTCTCAGCGGAATTTTCAACCGCCGCTGAGGAGAGAAGACATCACACAGTGAGTGGCACCAACACTACACTGACACCAGTAGACATAGGAACATTAATCCCTTGCGATCACCCCCCCCCCACCCCCCTGTCACAGTGTCACTGAATGCAGTGATCATATATGTACTGATCACTGCATTTAGTGTCAGTGTGACAGGCAGTGTGACAGGCAGTTAGTGTTAGGTTCAGGGTAGCCCCGTACCCCCCCATATAAAGTTTTAACCCCTTGATCACCGCCCTAGTTAACCCTTTCTCTCCCTATTGCCAGTGTCACTAAGTGATAATTTTTCTGATCGCTGTATTAGTGTCGCTGTTCCCGGTAGGTAGATATTTTTTTTTTATTGCGATTTTTCTTTTACTAAAGACATGTGGCTGAATACATTTTGGCCTAAATGTTTGACTAAAATTTATTTTATTTGATTTTTCTTATAACAAAAATTAAAAAATATTGGGGCAGATTCACGTAGATCGGCGCATTATCATTCCGGCGTAGCGCACCACTTTTCCGTTAGACTTGCGCAATCTAGCCGCGTAATCCGGCGATTCACGTAGCTTTTACGCAAGAGCTTGCGCAAACGTAAGGTTTTTTCCATAGGCGTAAGGAGGAGTAATACAAATTGGGAGGGACGTGGGCGTGTTACATTGAAATGAGCCATGACCCCATGCAAATGAAGGGCCGGCCGACTCGCGCATGCGCGCGTGAAGGAAACCATGTCAGCTCCGTTGTGCGCATGCTCACAACTCGGGAGCGGCGCAATCATTGAAATTGGAAATGGACTAGGGCAATGTTGTGAACTACGCAGACAGCATAAATAGACACACACAAACGCCCTTCCATTGCAAAAGTACATCCCTTTGTGTCCCTTCCCATTGAATCAAGTGCTTTTGCTCTGTTGTTCGTTAGAGTGTGTTTTGTAGTTGTCAGATTAGTGTTCTGTGTGATCTTGTGCTTGTTGGTAGTTTTGTGAAAGTGTATTTTGATAAGTGTTTGAGACTGTTTGTTTGATTGATAGATTTCTGAGCGTTTGTTTTCTTGCTTTTTTTTTTTCATCTGATTTTTTTGTGTGTGTTTCTTGCTGAGTGCTAGTGTGATTTTTGGCTGTTCTTTTTCTCTTTGTGTGTGTTCTTGTCTGATTGGTTGTGCTTGTATTTGTGACAGATTTTTGGTGACTGCTAGTGAGTTTGTTTGGAAGTATGACTGAGAGAAAAAGAAAGCTCAATTTTACTGTGGGGGAAAAAAGAATTCTTGCCCGGGCCATTACCGACTATGGGCGTTTTCTCCACGGCCCGCAGAGTGCCACCACCACCCCGGCCAGGAGGAGGGAGATCTTGGATAGGATCACGGAGCAGGTGAATTCATCGGGGGAGGGGGAGACACGGACCCGCTCTGGGATAGAAAAGAAAATAAATGACCTCCGGCGTGAGGTGAAAAAAAAACTGGCCGCAATAAATGCCCATGCCAGGGGCACAGGAGGGGGCCCACCATGCCGGGTTAGATTTTCAGAGACGGAGCGTGTGGTGGCCCTGACCTTTCACCGGCATGAAGTGGAGGGCCTGCCAGGCTTTGACACAAGTCCGGTCCCCGCGGTGCCAGGTAAGGTTTTTATTTCTCTCAGGTGTGTAGCATGTGTGGGGGAGGGGGTGAAAGGGAATATGTGGCAAGTGTGTGGATCCTCCAACCTGTGAATGTTTTGTGTCATCCACAGCTGTGCAGGAGGGTGCAGGGCCATCTGGACTGACCGCTCCAACCCCAGGACAGCAGCCTAATGAGGCCCCCCCAACAAGGCCAGAGTCCGCAGAGGAGGAACAAGAGGAGGGGGAGGATCATGCGGAGGACGATCATGAGGAGGAGCAGAATCATGAGGAGGAGGAGTCCATGGAAGGCACTGGCCCTTTGGTTTCTGCGGACTCTTCCCCTCTGGCTGCAAGAAGCCTGCCCTCCCTAAGGGTCAGCCCCCCCCCCTCCTCCCCCAACATGGCTCCCCTCACAAGGGCCTCCCCTTCTCCCCGGCCACAACCATCAGCTGGAGCCAGGAGGTCATCCCCAAGCACCAGGGGGGCGCCCAATCTCATGCCCGCCTGTCTGAGAAGGAACCTGGCCACCCAGACCCGCCTTCTGAGACAGCTCTGCCAGACTATGGGGCGGGTGGATCAGAGCCTGTCCTCCATTAATGATAGCCTGGGTAACCTGGACTCCCACTCCCGGGCCTCCACAACCTGCCTAAATGACCTGCAAACTACAGCAGCAGGCGTTGGGCAGGATGTGAGGGCCCTTACCCAGGCTATCCAGGGCAACACGGCAACACTTGGTGCTGCCCTGGACAGAATAGCCGTGGCCTTGGAGGGCAGGCCGCCAGGTGGGCAGATCTCAGGGGCTGCTCCTCCTTCCCCGGCTTTTCCCCTCCCCCATGCGTCTCCCCTGAGGGTCCGGGGCCGTGGCCGGGGGCGCCCCAGGCGTGGCTCAGGCAGAGGGCAATAATTTTTTTTTCCCCCTTTTGTTTGTTTTGAAAGCTTTTTTATTTTTGTTCTCTGCTTTTTTTTGTTTTTTCTAAGCATTTTTTTTTTTCCTATGCATTTTTTGTTTCTATGCATTTTTGTTTGTTTGACTTTTTTGGCATATTTTGGGTTGTGAATGATGTTTGAATGTGGGGGTGACATTCCTGCTGGAAAAGGGGTGTCACCCTCAATTTTGGTGGAGAAGGGTTCCCCAGGACCAGGGAGAAGTGATTCCCAGGTCCGTGTGAATGGTGTATGAATGTACAGTGACATAATTGGAGCCTTGACGTGGCGTTACTGCTCACCAGTCTTGCATGGTGGACTGGTGCCAATCCAATTTGATGAGGATGTGGGGTGTGTGTGCTAGGGACCATAGTGGTGTGCATGCATGCATTCTCATTGTGCCATGATTAATGTGTGTGTTTAACGTGCAAAGATGCATAATGTGAGCTGGCATGAGATGGGGTCATGAGATGGGGTTCCAGTTCATATGCAGAGTCACCTTGAAGGGAAAAGACAGGTGGATGTTAGTCATGCATGTGCCACTTGTGAGGTGTGCATCACGGGAGGGGATAGTCATGCCTGACTCCCATGTCACTCACCAACCAGCCAGCTGTCCCCATACATGTTCTGTTCGCAATCTGTGGGGATGGGGCTCTGATTGTATATGTAGCTGTCATGGGTGTCATGGGTAGTGCCATGTGTTGGGCTGCTGATGTCCTCCTGCAAGGTTGTGGTAATTCCACGATGGCATGAGGGGTGAATCTGAAGATGCGAGACACCTCAGAATCTCTCATGCCAAAGATGTCTATGCGTGTGTGATATATCAAGTGAAGAGTGAGGGGCTTGTATCAGATAAGAATATTGTATTAGATTAGATTAAATTGTAAATTTGATATAAGCCAAAAAAAAAAAAAAAAAACCATCTCCCGTGCCCTCCTTAGTGCCATCCTCCGTGCCCTCATCCTTCTTTGTTCATCTAAAGTCAGTAGTATAGCTATGCGCGACGATGCCCCTGGCATGTTGGCATACAGATTGTTGGGCAACACGTGTGACTGCTGAACTCCTCACTAACAGTGTTGCTTTATCTGACAATTAGACTTTTTTTCAAAATTTAGACCAGCTTTTAGGTCCTCTAACTTTAGACAGAACATTTTGCAGTTGCGCACATCGCGTAGCCTGCGCAGCAACTGCGTTTTTTTGTGAATCCCCGTAACTCCCTCATTAGCATATTTGACTAGCAAATCAATGGTGTGTCTAGCGCAGTTTTGCGCGAAGGCAAGCGAAGGTCTAATTCAATTACGCCGGACCAAAAAACGTAGATTTCTGGCGTATATTGTTTTGTGAATCGCGTCCAACTATACGCACGCGCACATTTAGACTTACGCACGCGCAACAGCAGTTGCGCAGGCGTAATCGCTCTGTGAATCTGGGCCATTGTTTTTTTTAAAAAATGTCGCTCTGTTTTTGTATATAGCGCAACAAATAAAAATCGCAGAGGCGATCAAATACCACCAAAAGAAAGCTCTATTTGTGGGAAGAAAAGGACACAAATTTTGTTTGGAAACCAAGTCGCACGACTGCGCAATTGTCTGTTAAAGCGACGCAGTGCCGAATTGTAAAAACCCCTTGGGTCATTTAGCAGCATATTGGTCCGGTCCTTAAGTGGTTAATCATCCACTGTAATCTTATTGCATTTAGACCACTGGAGACTGTTTTATAAGGAGAGGCAATTAGTAATTTATAACCGATCTGTTCGCAGCTAAAGTGAAAATAATAATGTATGTTTGATTCTTTATTACTTGTCATATCAAAACAACCTTCACTTAATATTCATGTCATAGCTAGGGTGTTCGAAGGATAACAATCAAAGGCTATAAAATAAAATTTAATGTGATTGACATATTAAATTTGCCCTGAAATAATTTAGGTTGGCCTAGATTGTTTTGACACAAGAAAAATGTATCTAGGTCAGTAGTTACTCATTGTATAGAAATCTACATTTAGACATTTTATCAACTAAGTCAGTCAATGAGCATTCTGTAAATAGCAAATTTCTCAAGTTGTTCCATCACTTCTAATACCCTCATGTATTGATTCATTGATTAGCTTTCATCCATTTTAAAACCCACAGAAAAAGCTTATTACTATATTTACATCATGCATTTATTGGTTGAAATAGATAGATTTGTGTCTTTTTTTCAACCCAATTACGTAACTATGTATTATTGCACTAATATACAAACATATACAGTATACTGTATAATCCAAAAAATAAAGCACCACTCATGGGGCTTGAAAGGTGAACACACAGTGATGTGCTTTGCTGAGAACTTGGGACTATTTTGTATATGTATGCAATGGCAACTACTTTAGAGATACAGTATATATAAAAACTAAAAAAAATATATAAAACATTTGAGAGAGATTTTTGGTTGTTTGAAAAAATTGTTTAAAGCGTAACTCCACTTTTGTTGAGACCCCCCCCCCCCCCCCCCAGGGTGATCTATGCACATTGCAAGGATTCTAACAAACTTTGTTGCAGGTTCCTACCTTTTCGTATTCTGAATAAATACCTATGTGTTGTCCATGTGTGAAAGTGAATCTAATGGGAGCGGTTTTTAATTATCAGTCAGCTACTGCACCTACAGGACTCTAATGAGGAAAATTGCAGGGTCTGCATCCCTTTAGACATAATTTCCTATTGGGAGTATATTACAAAAAAATAGCATTTTTATATCTTAGTGTAGACTTCTGGGAAAATCTGTGAGCCAATCACACAAGTAGGAAATTACATATCTGGGGGGCATTCTGTACACACTCTCTGTACAGAACACCTCCAGGTAGCCATATTGCATTTTATAGAAAATTACAGAGCTGCAAATTGAAAATAAAAGGTTATTTTTAAGAACATTCAATTACAATATGATTTGTGTCGCAATTGTATACGCTATATATTTTTTCTTTCATTTATATTTTTTTCCACACTAAAGTGGAGTTACTCATTAGGCAACCATTAAAATAATTAGTTGGCTTATCCTTACATATATGTACTGTGTTCATTTACACAGTGCCTGTATAATCTCACATTGCTCTACTAACCTATTTACTTTAGAAATGTGGTTCATACAGTTACACTCTCGGACCATTGTGAACCAATGACATATTGTCAGTTTTTGGCATGTAAATGGACATGGATGCATCTGGACACTGGCAGAATATACAATGCCTTATAGAGTGTGGGAAATTACCCTGCAATGCCCTATATTGGAGGAATTTAACTACAATAATTCATAAATACATTTTTGAGGCTAGAGTATTTTTATTTTCATTATTATCCTCTGAAATTTAAAATATAAATGTGACTTGATTTTTTTTTCCCCTTATACCATTTACATCCACAATCTATTTATTCATTTTATGACCATTACTGTACAAATCTTCATGATTATTTGACAAACTGAAATCCTATTCTATAACCTAACACTTGATAAAAGTGGTGCAAAAATTGAAATAATAAGGAATTAAAATATTTAACAATACTGCTTTGCACATTAGACTAAGCTGCTCCTGCAAGAGATTTCCGACTGCTATAAGCCGCTTCTGCTGCAGTGACTGATTATCAGCCAGGAAATGCTAATTTCAAATCATTCCAAGAAAGCTATAATGAATAAGAATGGGAAGCAATGATACCACTTCATTTACTATGCCACTAAGTATTGTAAAAAATAATTAACCTTTCTGATTTTGGCAGAGACAGTGTCAAATTGATTTTTTCTTCTTTACAAATTATCATGTAAAGTTGTGAAATGGATGCAGTCAACACCGGACAATTAATATTTATATATATTTATTCTGTGCTTGATGATTTTGTGTTTGAAAAATATCTGCCTATTAATCCTGTTTCATGTGATGATAAAGAATAATCAAAGATGGTATGCATTTTAAACACATTTGAATTATAAATATCATTCAAGTAAAATGATTCTTAAAAATGAATTGATGTGCTAATCCAAATAATCTCAAATTTTACCTGCATTATGCAAGCTAAAACTCTTGACATGTGACAGGCCTGTTTCTAAATATATTTTATTCTGGTCTATAGTGTGGGAGTGTCCAGTCTGCAATGCCTACATCACTTCCTGCTGATGCAGGAGCTGTCCTGGCTGTTGCAGTTGTTTACTGTAGCTTTTAACCACTTTAGCCCCGGACCATATTGCTGGTCAAAGACCAGAGCACTTTTTGTGATTCGGCACTGCGTCGCTTTAACTGACAATTGCACGGTCGTGCGATGTGACTCCCAAACAAAATTGGCGTCCTTTTTTTCCCACAGATAGAGCTTTCTTTTGGTGGTATTTCATCATCTCTGCAATTTCTATTTTTTGCGCTATAAACAAAAATAGAGCGACTATTTTGAAAAAAATTCAATATTTTTTACATTTTGCTATAATAAATATCCCCAAAAAATATATAAAAAAACATTTTTTTTCCTCAGTTTAGGCCGATACGTATTCTTCTACATATTTTTCGTAAAAAAAAAATCGCTATTAGCGTTTATTGATTGGTTTGCGCAAAAAAGGGATTTTTAAATACAGCTTACCTGTAAAATCCTTTTCTTGGAGTACATCACGGGACACAGAGCGGCATATTCATTACTATGTGGGTTATATGGAGTACCTTCAGGTGTGGACACTGGCAATCTCAAACAGGAAGTCCCCTCCCTATATAACCCCCTCCCCTAGAGGGAGTCCCTCAGTTTTGTAGCAAGCAGTATGCCTCCCAAAATGGTCACCCACAAGAGGGGTGGGAGCTCTGTGTCCCGTGATGTACTCCAAGAAAAGGATTTTACAGGTAAGCTGTATTTAAAAATCCCTTTTTCTTTCTCGTACATCACGGGACACAGAGCGGCATATTCATTACTATGTGGGATGTCCGAAAGCAATGCTTTAATGAGGGGAGGGAGACATCTTCCAAAGAAGGATTCAATTTAGAGGTAAACTCAAATAATAATAATAATTCCAACTTAGTCAAGAAAAAACTTTCTTTTTTTTTTTTTTTTTCTTTTTACAACCAAGGGTGCTTCTGATCCCGAGGATCTCAAACTGCAGCCTGTAGTACTGCCTGTCCAAAGGCAGAATCTGCATTCCTTCTCACGTCTAGTTGATAAAACTTTGTAAACGTGTGGACTGATGACCACGTCGCTGCCTTGCATATCTGAGCCATAGAGATCTGATGGTGTGCTGCCCAGGAGGCGCCCATGGCCCTGGTAGAATGGGCCTTTACCGACAAAGGAGGAGGCAACCTCTTCAAACCGTAGGCTTGAATGATTAATTGTCTAATCCATCTCGAGATGGTGGATTTTGCAGCTGCCTGCCCCTTCTTGGGGCCATCTGGTAGAACGAACAACACATCTGTTTTCCAGGTTTTTTGTAGAGTTTTAAGATAGGCCTTCATGGCCCGGACAATATCCAAGGTATGCAGCAACCCCTCCTTTCTAGATGTGGGTTTTGGAAAGAAGGATGGAAGTACCAAATCCTGGTTCAAGTGAAATTTGGATATAACCTTTGGTAGAAAGGAAGGATGGGGCCGGAGAACTGCCCTGTCCTTATGCAGAACGAGATATGGTTCCTTACATGATAATGCTGCTAATTCTAACACTCTCCTGGCCGAAACTATGGCGACCAAGAAAACCAACTTTCTTGTCAGTAAGACTAAAGGAATCTCAGCCAACGGCTCAAAGGGTTGTTTCTGTAAAGTGGACAGGACAAGATTTAAGTCCCATGGACAAATTGGTGACTTGACAGGAGGATTAATACGCAAGACCCCTTATAAGAAGGTCTTTACCAGCGAGTGGGTGGCCAGCGGCCTCTGAAACCACACTGACAGAGCTGAGATCTGTCCCTTGATTGTGCTTAGTGCCAGGCCTTTATCCACTCCTAGCTGGAGAAAACTTAACACCCTATCAATAGTATATTTGCGGGAATTCCATCTTTTGGATTCACACCAGCCTACGTAGTTCCTCCACACCCTGTAATAAATCACCCTGGAGACCGGCTTTCTAGCCCTAATCAGGGTAGGAATTACCTGCCTAGACAGACCTCTACCCCTGAGAATCAGGGATTCAGCCTCCAGGCCGTCAAATTTAGACGCCGTAATGTAGGGTGGAGGATCGGGCCTTGTGAGAGTAGGTCTGGTTGTAGAGGAAGAGTCCAAGGGTCTCCCACTGCCATCTTCAGGACTAGTGAGTACCAAGTCCTCCGGGGCCAAGCCGGAGCTACTAGAATGACTGGCTTGTGCTCCACTCTGATCTTGCGCAACAGGCGAGGGAGTAACTGTAGTGGAGGGAATGCATATAGAAGTTTGAATTGATGCCAAGGGCAAACCAACGCATCGGTTCCGCAGGCCATAGGATCCCTCGCTCGAGACACGAACCTGTCTAGTTTCTTGTTGAACCTGGATGCCATTATATCTACGTCTGGCATTCCCCACCTCTGGCAGATTGTCTGAAAGACCTGGGGATGCAGAGACCACTCCCCTGGCAACAGACTCTGGCGACTTAAGAAGTCTGCCTGCAGGCTGTCCACTCCGGGAATGAATATCGCTGAAATGCAGGGTACATGAACCTCTGCCCACTGAAAAATCAAGCTCACCTCCCTCTGAGCGGCCTGACTCCTGGTTCCCCCTTGGTGGTTTATGTATGCCACCGCCGTGGCATTGTCTGACTGGATTCTCACCGGGAACCCCTTTAATCTGGAGGTCCATGCCAGAAGGGCTAGGCGAGCAGCTCTGATCTCCAAGATATTGATGGGGAGCTGCCTCTCTGCTTTCACCCAAGTTCCCTGGCGAGAGAACCCCTCGAAGACCGCTCCCCAGCCTGTTTTTAAATATATATTATATATATTTTCTTTTTTAAAACACACAGTGACCCCAAACTTTAGTTTGCCAGCCTCCAACCTGCTGCAAAAAGGGGGGTTTCTTGGCTTAACAAAAAAGGCATTGGAACAAAGTCCAGCATGTATTACCCCTCTTCCGCCACCGGGAGTCACTGTTCTGCCGCTCTGCGTCCTCTCCTTCTGAAATCAGCCTCAGACTGAGCACTGACAATGCCCGCTGATCTATAACAGCACAAGGCGCGCCCCTGTATGACGCCGCAGGCACGCCCCCCCCCGCCCTCCTGTGTGAACGTCGCGAAAAACGTCTATAAGACGTGCGCGCGCACGCGCGCGCGCGCGTATGCCGGAAACAGGAGGAACATGGAGGAGCCGCGCTGCTGGAGATCCAGGACTGCAGAAACAGGCGGCAGATTCAAACCCCCGGCCAGGTAGGACTCTCCAAAAGGCCCCTAGGGATCCTTACTAGTCCTAGGAAGAAAGCAGCAGGTTAGCTAGCAACACATTCTTAGACAGGGGAACCTAGTGATGGGGGAGAAAAGGTGTCATCCTGTCTCTCTCAGACATAGTGAGCAAGGTTGCCCATGCAGAGCATACTTAGGCTATCCCCCCTTTTAGGTTACCCCGGAGAGCCTGCTGTCGAACCAAGTCCCGCAGGCTCCCCCTTACCTGCTCCATGCTGCAGGATGTTTGCCCAGCAAACTGATCCAATCTTCTCCCATCTCCGTGGGTAGCGTAGTAGACCTTCAGGCCCTGGGGTCCTATGAAGGTACCCACTGTCCTGGACCTATATAGCACCCTGGCAAACAGGAACTTATGGTTTTTACAAACTCCAAGTCCTGGGCCCAGGGTCCAGCCCTCCAAAGAGGAGCATTATAGGCAAAACCCCACGGTTTGGGGCCCGGGTACTGTCCACTTTGGCACTGAGGCTCCTTGGACAGATCCGGTTAGCCCGCCCTTAATCCCAAGGATGTGGAGCAAAGCTATTCCGTGACCAACACCTAAGACACTGGCGAAAAAACTGAGGGACTCCCTCTAGGGGAGGGGGTTATATAGGGAGGGGACTTCCTGTTTGAGATTGCCAGTGTCCACACCTGAAGGTACTCCATATAACCCACATAGTAATGAATATGCCGCTCTGTGTCCCGTGATGTACGAGAAAGAAATTGATAGCGTTTACAAAAAAGGAGATAGTTTTATGGCATTTTTATTAATATTTTTTTTTTACTAGTAATGGCGGAGATCAGCGTTTTTTTTCAGTACCGAGACATTATGGCGGACATATCGGACAATTTTGGCAAATTTTTGGGACCATTGTCATTTTTATAGCGATCAATGCTATAAAAATGCATTGGATTACTATAAAAATGCCATTGGCAGTGAAGGGGTTAACACTAGGGGGCAGGGAAGGGGTTAAGTGTGCTCCTGGGTGTGTTCTAACTGTATGGGGGGGTGGCCTCACTAGGGAAAATCACTGATCTTCTGTTCATACATTGTATGAACAGAAAATCAGCGTTTCCCCCTCTGACAGGAACGAGAGGTATGTGTTTACACACATACCTCCCATTCCCCGCTCTGTAACAAACGAGCGACCGCTAAAGGGAGGACGTAGAGCTACGTGCTCTCGCCCAGCAGTGCCGACCTGCCGCTGTAGAATGACAGTGGGCTGGTCGGCAACTGGTTAAGCATTGCAGTGTGACATCAGGAAGAGGACTGGACACAAGAAAGGTTGCCTAATCTGGGGATGATTGTAGAGAGGAACTTCTGGTCATGGCTTCCAGAAGAGGCAATGGTAGGTATCATGTGACAGCTTACTATTTTACTTACTTTCACTTTACTTACTTTTTTTTTTTTTTTTTTATTGAAAAGGAGTGCTAGCTGTAAAAATGTATCCTACAGGCCCATTTAGATTTTTTCGATCTCAATCCATTCACCACTTAAGGACCGCCGCACACCGATATACATGGCACAAGGGTCTACAGGTAAGTCCCCTTTAAGAACCCAGCCGTGGGTCGCCAGCGCACCGCTGCACTCGTGACCCGGTCCAAAGCTCCGTGACCGCACCCGTGGGACCTGCGGACCCGATCGCTGCCGGTGTCCCGCGATTGGGTCACAGAGCTGAAGAATGGGGAGAGGTAAGTGTAAACAAACCCTTCCCCGTTCTTCCTAGTGGCTTGTCAGTGATTGTCTGTTTCCTGTGATAGGGAATGACAATCAGTGACGTCACAACCCCAGCTTTGCCCCCCTGCAGTAAGAATCACACACTAGGGCACACCTAACTCCTACAGCGCCCCCTAGAGGATAACCCCTTCACTGCCATTGTCATTTTCACAGCATTAGTGCATTTTTATAGCACTGATCGCTGTATTAATGACAATGGTCCCAAAAATGTGTCAAAAGTGTCCGATGTGTCTGCCATAATGTCACAGTCACAATAAAAAAATCGCTGATCACCGCCATTAGTAGTAAAAATTAAAATGAAAAATGCCATAAAATGATCGCCTATTTTGTTGACGCTATAACTTTTGCGCAAACCAACCGCTTATTTGCGATTTTTTACCATAAATATGTAGAAGAATACGTATCGGCTTAGACGTAGGAAAAAATGTGTTTTTTATATATTTTTTGGGGATATTTATTTTAGCAAAAAGTACAAAATATTGTTTTTTTTTCAAAATTGTCGCTCAATTTTTGTTTATATCGCAAAAAATAAAAACCGCAGAGGCGATCAAATAGCACCAAAAGAAAGCTCTATTTGTGGAGGAAAAAAAGGACGTTCATTTTGTTTGGGAGCCACGACTGCACAATTGTCAGTTAATGTGCCGCAGTGCCGAATTGCAAAAATGGGCCTGGTCCTTTAGCTGCATAATGGTCCGGGGCTTAAGTGGTTAAGCTTTTCACCTCACTTTTTGCATTTCTCTGCATCACTTTGTTGGAAATGTTTGATTGCTCAGTGATAAGTATTATACAAACATAAAAGTTGGCAGGAATAAAAAAAGGCTCAGCTTTTTCAATGGAATTTTCTTTTTCATATATGAAGCCTGTGAAAATATAAACTATTTTCTTTTCTTTAATCTCATCCAGGTTAATAGGCAAATAACTATAAAATGCAGTTAGCCGGATTTTTAAGTACATATAAATTGCAAGCTTCACAAGACAGATATAAAACTCAATTTACCCGCAATTTATCATTAGCCTCTTCCTGCATGTAACTGGAATGTTTACACTGCGTTTTTCTGGTATTTCAGTTTATTAAAGCGGAGTTTCACCCTAAATATAAGATCTCCCATGTGATCCAGCATACTGGCGTCAGCGCCAGTATGCTGTTTTTTTTTTTTTAATCCCACACTTACTGTACTATCCTGGAATTTCATTTTTTTCCCCCGCGGTGGACGGCGCCAGTATAGCGCGTCACATCTTCCGAAAATACCCAATATGGACTTGGGTAATCTCGGCGAAAATGCGGCGCCTGCGCACAGACCTAGGAGCTGACTGCGCAGGCGCCGTATTTCTCCGAGTCCTACGGCTATGGCGCGTCACGCCCTCCGAAATAGGACTCGGAGAAATACGGCGCCTGCGCAGTCAGCTCCTAGGTCTGTGCGTAGGCGCCGCATTTTCGCCGAGATCACCCGAGTCCATATTGGGTATTTTCGGAAGATGTGACGCGCTATACTGGCGCCGTCCACCGCGGGGGAAAAAAATGAATTTCCAGGATAATACAGTAAGTGTGGGATTAAAAAAAAAAAAAACAGCATACTGGCGCTGACGCCAGTATGCTGGATCACATGAGAGATCTTATATTTAGGGTGAAACTCCGCTTTAAGGAACAAAGTACCTTTGAGGCCCAATAACTTTTTTTTTTTTTTTAATGGCACATGCCTGGTGAATGGTCAGTTATACCATGGCATTCATTGATATCTGCATTTTTAACATACATTCTGTGCAATGGGTAAATAACCTTCCAGTATACAAAACAAATAGTAATATTTTTAGAGTCTAATGTTTACCATACTACTAAATGAATACATTTATGCTGCATTGTAACAAAGGCATAATTTAGGCAGCCAAGCTTGGCTTTCCTACAGCATACATTAAATTCTGATTATCCTGGAACACTGGGTAGTTCTTCAACATGCTTTGGCCTAAAATAAGAAACTGCATACATCTAAAGTATTAAGCTGGAGCGCTAACTTTCTTTTATGGTATCACAGTAAAATAAAAATAAAATTACCTGTGTTCTAATGCCTGTGTATGCCTTTCTGCAAAGTTCTCCAGTGCAATTAACCACTTGCCTACTGTGCACCTACACCCCCTTCCTGCCCAGACAAAATTTTAGCTTCCGGCACTGCGTCGCTTTAACTGACAATTGCGCGGTCATGCGATGTGGCTCCCAAACAAAATTGACGCCTTTTTTTCCCCACAAATAGAGCTTTCTTTTGATGGTATTTAATCGCCCATACGGTTTTTATTTTTTGCGCTATAAACTAAAAAAGAGCGACAATTTTGAAAAAAGACACAATATTTTTTGCTTTTTGCTATAATAAATATCAAATAAAAAAAAAAAAAAAAACATTTTTTTATCTCAGTTTAGGCCTATACGTATTCTTCTACATATTTTTGGTAAAAAAAATAAAATCACAATAACCGTATAGTGACTGGTTTGCGCAAAAGTTATATTGCCTACAAAATAGGGGACAGAATTATGATTTTATTATTATTTTACTAGGAATGGTGGCGATCTGCGATTTTTTTCGGGACTGGGACATTATAGCAGACACATCGGACACTTTTGACACATTTTTGGGACCATTTACATTTATACAGTGAACAATGCTATAAATATGCATTGATTACTGTATAAATGTAACTGGCAGGGAAGGGGTTAACCACTAGGGGCCGGGGAAGGGGTTAAATGTTTCTCCTAGTTTGCGTTTTAACTGTAGAGGGAGGGGGGGTGACTGGGGGAGGTGACCGATTGTGTCCCTATGTACAAAGGACACAATCAGTCTCCTCTCTCCCTGACAGGGAAGTGGAGCTCTGTGTTTACACACAAAGCTCCACATCCCAGCTCAATTGTCGGCAATCGTGTGTGCCCGGCGCCCCTAGCCGCTTTAAATGGCAGGACATCATATGACGTGCTGTCAGGATCATAGAGTATCCCGCCCGCCGTCATTTGACAGTGGGCGGGTATCAAGTGGTTAATATGGTTAAACACTTTTAACCATAATGGAATGACTGAGACATAGGTGTGCACAGGCTATTGCCTTAGGGTGTGCCCTCCAGAGCTCAAACACACACTTGTATGTGTATATTGTTGGTAGAGCAGTTAATTCATTTTTACAATTGTATATAATTTTTTTTCAATTTTTTTAGGAGTCCTGGTTAGGAGATCTTCCTTTTTATGCCTTCCATTTTCTATAAAATTACTCAATAATTTATGCTCGACATGAAATGCTAAATATCATTTTTCAACAGCAAACCAACCTCTTGAAGAAGACCTTGATTGTATGGGTCGAAACACGGACACTTTATACAAAATACATTCTGATATGCGATGCTGTGTATAATTTTGTGTTTGCACTCTTTGTATTTGGAATGGTATTATATTCCCCTACCAGAGCATATATTTGAACTGCTATGTGTTTACGATATGTACATTTTCTAATAAAAATTGATTCTTTAACAAATGAATTCTTTGACTAACCTTGCTGCTACAGCCCCCCCCCCCCCGGTGAACTCTCCCATATTGTACTTTATTAACGGTCATTATTTTTTTTTTTTACCATTTCCTAACAGACTTACCATCACCTTTAAAAAACTTTAAACAGTCTCTCTAAACTCATGTCTTTCAGTTGGCCTTTCTATTGGTCTGTCTATTATTATCAGCTTTGTAACAAAACTCTGTTACTTCCAGGCACTTTCATCCCTCATACAAGTGTGACCTCCCTCCCACATATTGCTTACCTAAAGTGGTTGTATAGGCACAAGGTTTTTTACCTTCATACATGAAGGTAAAAAAAACCCTGTGTGCAGCAGCCCCCCTAGCTATTAGCTCCCACTGCTGTCAGCCATAGCCAGTGAGCCAATCAAGAGATGAAGGGGGCTTGTCCATTCACACACAGAGCCACCGACCGGAAGCCCGCCTCCCTGATTGCCCCAATTGCTGCCTGCTTGCTGTGTGGGCACTGGGTAGGAGGGAGGAGCCAGGAGCACCGGCATGGGACCTGAGAAGAGGAGGATCCAAGCTGCTCTGTGCAAAACCACTGCACAAAACAGGCAAGTATAACATGTTTGTTATATAAAAAAAACAAGACTTTACAATCACTTTAATATTATTCAGGGTGGGTGCTTTTCCCCTGCACCCCTTGCACAGTTGTCTGGGTAAAATGTTTGAACTGAGAAATTCAAAAAAGTGCAGTTAAACCTTCAGCGCAACACCCACTGGGCTCTTGACCACTGTACCACTAAAATCTGCTAACTGGCCAATGCCCAGCATTGGCTTGATACTATTACTGGTCCAAAAGGTATAGGTCTAGTACCCATGGTTTTTAAACGCTTATAAAAATGTATGTTATGTGTGTTAGTAAACTGCAGTGTCATTCATTTTGAATGGCAATACCAAAACAGAAAGGCAATGCAGATCCGATGTACATGTGTTTCCGCACATCACAGTTCCCTACCTGCACTGTGGTGCAGAGCTTTGAAAACAATGCCCCATGTACAATTTTTGGTCGGTCTTGTGCATTTTGAAATAAGTTAACATTAGGGCATGACATGCTTAACCCCTTCACATTGAGCACACGCAAATATGCAGCCTCACAGGACTGGGCTTTTTTCCTCTGAGCCACATATTTGCATGTCTCCTTTTGTACTGGGAGCAAGCTAATATGTTAATATGTGAACATCAGAGTGAATGGGCCTTTTTAATTTGAGGAGAATTGCACTAGGCAGGTTTTTATATCCATGTACATGTCTCTGATGTAGTGAATTAATATACACATTACTGCAACACATATTAAAGTAAATTACCGTTCCATTCATTCTAAAGGGCACCCCAATGCACTAAGGCGATACCACACTGATGCACATGCGTTGGGTGCTCAATTACCTTAACCACTTCCTATCCCGCATATTTTGTAATATGACGGCCGCAAGATGGCTCTGCCATCCCGGGTGGCTTTCACATGACATCCTCGGTTTTCCGGCGGTCTAGGTTGCACGCACATACCCGCCACGTTACTCGGGAGCCGATGCACGTGCATGGTGGCCTCTATGTCTGCCAGGCACCCGCAATTGCTGTTTACAGGACAGGAACATAGATCTGTGTGTGTAAACAGACAGATCCACGTCTTGTGAGGGGAGAGGAGACACATTGTGCTGGGCAGGAAGGGGGTGAAAATGCCCTGTATTGAAGTGGTTAAAGAACACCTGTACCCTCTGCAAGTCAATGCTTCTATTCAGAACTGGAAGTTGCAATTGTCTCAATTTCAGGAGCAGCTCTGATTTTATGAACACTACACATTTTTAGCATCGCACACAGTGACCTACCTACCCTGGACCCAGTAAAGATTATGGTAATTCGCAATGACAGCCTAAGGGTTGATACAGATCATTCTGGTCATCTGGTTTTGGATATCAGCTAATTTGCTTTTCAGAAGCCCTCTCAGCTTCAGAGACAGAAATAAATGAATAAGCTCTAAATAGTGATATAAACAGCTTTTGATATACTTTATTTTCTCTCTCAACATGGAGATAAATACAAATATCACATACTTCTCTTTACCATTTATAGCTGCACTTAGAATTGAGAGCAATGGAATACAGACCACTGAATTAGTAATTTCTTCTCCATACTCGTACAAGACTTTCAGATACACAGATACTGGATGTATGTTCAATTTCCACCCAATGACTACACCACCAGTGGGCAGTCATTGTTGTTCTACAATGAAAGTTTCATACAACGTACTCTGTAAGTCTCTTTACCTTTATTTCTTGCTCAGCAAACCTTTTAGAAAAGCAATGATGAACTGGACTGACCTCCAGTGGCTGTCTGGTCACTCAGAGCAGGAAATGACCCTTGATTTAGCTGAAAGGGTTAAATAAACAAATCATTACACATTGTTACTATATTCAATCTTAGATTTTACAGTTAATATTTATCTGCTGAGTGTGTATGAGATTGTTTAATATTTGAAAATTTGTAATAATTAACTTAAAAGCTTTATCACTTCTTCATTGAAATACAAAGTGCAAAGGTACGTGGATCCAGTTTCTTTAATATATTGCTCCTGGTTATTAGGCTTGTACAGCAGACTTTCATTATTTGTATTTTCTTTCACCTGACACATTGCGCTTGTTCAAATATCACAATGATACAGTGTGAAATGTTATTCCATAGCTTAATAGCTGCTTTGGTACAAAGTTATCAGTTATTATATTGAATTCCACTTTGAAGTTTTCAATCTTTCCTGTCCTCTTATAGCCTCTTGACATAAAAGTCACTTTCAGTACAAGTTTTTTTTTTTTTCCTTGCTAGTTCTCAGCAAAAGGTGTAGATTACTTTTCTTTTTATAGCTTTGTTGCCTGACCTAATATTATTTTCCTGGCCTGAAAATAATAGAAACAAAAGTATGTATTCACAACAAAGAAAGACTCGATGATTAGATCATATGCATCCGATCTTTAGCCAACATTCCACTACAATCCATTCAACATTTTTTTTGTTTTTTAATACATTCCTAATTTCAATAATTTCCCAATTCAGAGAAATTTAACAGAGAAAAACAAGAGTTAGTTACAGTAACTTAGTATCCATGTAGGAAATATTTGAGAGATCCAGAGTGGAACCACAACCCCCAGAATACTTTAAAAAGTTTCCCTAATCACTTATTTTTTGTGCTATAAACAAAAAAGACTGACATTAAAAAAAAATATATATATTTGTTACTTTATGCTGTAAAACATATCCTATAAAAACAATTCTTCATCAATTTAGGCCAATATGTATTCTGTCACATATTTTCGGTAACAATCCCAATAAGCATATATTGATTGGTTTGTGCAAAAGTTATAGCGTCTACAGACTATGGGATATTTTTTTTTAATTTTTTTTACTAGTAATGGCAGTAATCAGAGACTTATAGCAGGACTGTGATATTGCGGTAAACAGTCGGGATAATACTGACACTTTTGACACTTTTTGGAGACCAGTGACACTAATACAGTGATCAGTGCTAAAAATATGCACTGTCACTGTACTAATGACACTGGCTGAGAAGGGATTAAAATCCAGGTTGATCAAAGGGTTAAATGTGTGTCTGACCAGTGCTTTACTACTGTGGGGGAGATGCTTGGACTAGAAGCAGGGAAGGATGCCCCTGCTTAGCAGAGACACAGGATCCATGTCTTCTGTAGTGACAATCTGCTTTGTTTACACAGCCAGAGCGGGCCACTAGCGGTGCACCCTAGACCCGGAAATGCAGGATCATGTACTAGATATAGTATATACAGGGCCAAAGCTAAGGGGTTGCAGGGGGGGAGCTTCCCCGGGCACTGAATTGTGAGGGGTGTCGAGGCTCCCACCTCCTCCTTCCCCTGGGTGTGAAAATCTCTTCAGCGCCATGCCTCCGTTGTTTTTCCCGTGAAGCCGCTCCCAGCTCTTGCTCACTAATGTCGCTTCTAACACAGAAGCCTGGCTTCTGTATTTATTTAGAAGTGACAGTGCTCCCGGTCCTCTCTGTGCAACTGCAATGAAATGAAAATTGCTTGTCCTCCCCCTCCTTCCCACAGTCCCCAGGTGCAATACCAGAAAAGGGGGGAGGAGGTGCAGTCACCAATGTCACCACTAGCGTCCAGCACCCAGGCTTTACCGATACCCACCGCATTATCTCTCCAGACGGACTGATTCTGTGTAACAAAGCCGAGGAAGCGTCCACAACACTCCTTCCTCAGCTCTACCATTTCAGTCATGATAGACCACGAAGAGGAGGCTTGAGGTCTGCGTTAACGGGACATTAAAAAAAGTCAACTTGATGTCCGCCGGTGTCCTGCAATTGTGTCACAGAGTGGCAGAATGGGTGAATGCCATTGTAAACAAGGCATCTCCCTGTTCTTCCTTGTGATTGGACACTGATTGTCCGCTCCCTGTTATCGGGAGCAGTGATCAGTGTCGTGTGACAGTAAGCCCAGCCCCCCCAATGGTCCCAAAATACAGGGAGTGCAGAATTATTAGGCAAGTTGTATTTTTGAGGAATAATTTTATTATTTAACAACAACCATGTTCTCAATGAACCCAAAAAACTCATTAATATCAAAGCTGAATATTTTTGGAAGTAGTTTTTAGTTTGTTTTTAGTTTTAGCTATTTTAGGGGGATATCTGTGTGTGCAGGTGACTATTACTGTGCATAATTATTAGGCAACTTAACAAAAAACAAATATATACCCATTTCAATTATTTATTTTTACCAGTGAAACCAATATAACATCTCAACATTCACAAATATACATTTCTGACATTCAAAAACAAAACAAAAAACAAATCAGTGACCAATATAGCCACCTTTTTTTGCAAGGACACTCATGCAGCCTGCCATCCATGGATTCTGTCAGTGTTTTGATCTGTTCACCATCAACATTGCGTGCAGCAGCAACCACAGCCTCCCAGACACTGTTCAGAGAGGTGTACTGTTTTCCCTCCTTGTAAATCTCACATTTGATGATAGACCACAGGTTCTCAGTGGGGTTCAGATCAGGTGAACAAGGAGGCCATGTCATTAGTTTTTCTTCTTTTATACCCTTTCTTGCCAGCCACGCTGTGGAGTACTTGGACGCGTGTGATGGAGCATTGTCCTGCATGAAAATCATGTTTTTCTTGAAGGATGCAGACTTCTTCCTGTACCACTGCTTGAAGAAGGTGTCTTCCAGAAACTGGCAGTAGGACTGGGAGTTGAGCTTGACTCCATCCTCAACCCGAAAAGGCCCCACAAGCTCATCTTTGATGATACCAGCCCAAACCAGTACTCCACCTCCACCTTGCTGGCGTCTGAGTCGGACTGGAGCTCTCTGCCCTTTACCAATCCAGCCACGGGCCCATCCATCTGGCCCATCAAGACTCACTCTCATTTCATCAGTCCATAAAACCTTAGAAAAATCATTCTTGAGATATTTTTTGGCCCAGTCTTGAAGTTTCAGCTTGTGTGTCTTGTTGAGTGGTGGTCGTCTTTCAGCCTTTCTTACCTTGGCCATGTCTCTGAGTATTGCACACCTTGTGCTTTTGGGCACTCCAGTGATGTTGCAGCTCAGAAATATGGCCAAACTGGTGGCAAGTGGCATCTTGGCAGCTGCACGCTTGACTTTTCTCAGTTCATGGCCAGTTATTTTGCGCCTTGGTTTTTCCACACGCTTCTTGCGACCCTGTTGACTATTTTGAATGAAACGCTTGATTGTTCGATGATCACGCTTCAGAAGCTTTGCAATTTTAAGAGTGCTGCATCCCTCTGCAAGATATCTCACTATTTTTGACTTTTCTGAGCCTGTCAAGTCCTTCTTTTGACCCATTTTGCCAAAGGAAAGGAAGTTGCCCAATAATTATGCACACCTGATATAGGGTGTTGATGTCATTAGACCACACCCCTTCTCATTACAGAAATGCACATCCCCTAATATGCTTAATTGGTAGTAGGCTTTCGAGCCTATACAGCTTGGAGTAAGACAACATGCATAAAGAGGATGATGTGGTCAAAATACTAATTTGCCTAATAATTCTGCACTCCCTGTAGTGTCAAAAGTGTCCGACGTGTCTGCCATAATGTTGCAGTTATGATAAAAATTGCAGACTGCCGCCATTTCTACAAAAAAATTATAATAAAAATGACATAAAACTATCCCCTATTTTGTAAACGCCAAAATGTTTGCACAAACCAATAAATATACGCTTATTGCAATTTTCTAACATGAGGACATTTTTTTTTATATATATTTTTGGGGATATTTTTTAAAGCAAAAGGTAAAAATATTGGGCCAGATTCACAGAGCGATTACGCCTGCGTAACAGGAGATGCGCGGCGTAAGTCTAAATGTGCGCGTGCGTTTCGATGCACGGCATTCCCAGAACGAGATACGCAAGAAATCTACTTTTTTTTGTCCAGAGTAATTTCGTTAGACAGGCGCATCCGTCCGCGCAAAACTGCGCTAAACACACTATTGATTTGCTAGTCAAATATGCTAATGAGGGACTTACAGCGATCCACAAAAGAACGTTGGTGCAGCGCAGGCTACGCGGTGTGCGCAACAGCAAAATGTCCTGTCTAAAATTAGACCATATAAAAGCTGGTCTAAAATGAGAAAACTCGTCTACATGTCAGATAAAGCAACACTGTTAGTGAGGAGCTGAGCAGTCACACGTATTGCCCAACAAACTGTATGCCAACATGCCAGTGGCATCCATGCTCATAGCTATACTACTGACTTTAGATGAGCAAAGAAGGAGGAGGGCACTGAGGAGGGCACGGGATTTTTTTTTTTTTTTACTTTTTTTTGCTTATATAAACTTTACTATTTAATCTAATCTAATACAATATTCTTATCTGATACAAGCCCCTCACTCTTCACTCTTCACGGGACAGGATATATCACACACGCATAGACATCTATGGCATGAGTGATTCTGAGGTGTCTCGCATCTTCAGATTCACCCCTCATGCCATCATGGAATTAACCACACCCTGCAGGAGGACATCACCAGCCCAACACATGACACTACCCATGACACCCATGACAGCTACATATACAATCAGAGCCCCATCCCCACAGATTTCGAACAGAACATGTATGGGGACAGCTGGCTGGTTGGTGAGTGACATGGGTGGCAGGCATGACTGTTTTCTGTGTAAAAGCGACGAGAATAGGGTGATTGCGCGACTACATTGCGCAAGTCTAACGTAAAGGCGGTGCGCTACGCCGGTCCAATAATGCGCAGATGTACCTGAATCTGGCCCATTGTTTTTTTTTCCAAATTGTTGCTCTTTTTTTGTTTATAGCGCAAAAAATAAAAACCGCAGAGGTGATCAAATACCACCAAAAGAAAGCTCTATTTGTGGGGAAAAAAGGATGACAATTTTGTTTGGGAGCCACGTTTCACGACGGCGCAATTGTCAGTTATAGCAACACAGTGCCGAATTGCAAAAAAATGGCCCCGTCATTGGGCAGCCAAATCCTCCAGGGGTTAAGTGGTTAAAAACACAAAAAAAGTCCCACTGTGCAATGTCATTGTAAATGACATTGTCTAGCGATGCAGATCCATGTTAATCACGATGAACATGCCCAACAAAAGAAAAAAAATTCTGCAGAATCCTAATTAACGCAGACTACTTACATGTGTATGTTTTCACATGCATGCTGAGCTACCCAATTGAGAGCCAAGCACTAAACTTTTGCTGTTTGACTGTTCCTCCAGACTAAAGTTCCAGACAGCACCATCTCTACAGAAGAGAATAGGGGTGGTCCCTCCGAGTCAATCAGGGAAATTCAGTCACTTGCATGTGGGTAAGATTAGATCTTGCCATTGGTTCTGTTGATACAGCCCAGCAATAATCCAGCCCTGAAGTAATAAACTCCCACTTACCACCTACTTTCTGCATGAGTGTAAATATGCAATTACTGTATATGCAATAAATTGGTTTACACCCTTTGGTATTTATTTCATAATTGTTTCCTCTTGCGTTTTAGAAAAAAAAAATGTGTTTGTATTGTAAGAGATTACATTGGCAGCTGGGTGTGTGTGACTTCCTGTATAAATAATTCACTGAACTTTAAACATTTACAGCAAACATTTCTTGGTGAAACTTATGTGCAATCTATTTATACAAACTACCTACACTATGTACAGGAGCAAACATGGAAAAACAAAAACAATACAAGAGAATAAAACCTTACCAGTGTGTGACTTACTAACATTGGCTAACAGACCTGGAGCAACCAACTGCTGCCAAGCACCTAGTTCTCCGCAAATAAAGTTCCTGCCGCATAGGCAACATGACTGTATTTCACCACACAGGTACAGTGCTCCCTAGTGTGACATACAAAATGAAAATGGGTAGGAAAACTTTATATAGAGCCACAAATCACCAGACCTGCTTCATCTAGGACGTCATTCCAACAACTTCAACTTCCATGCTTACCACACAATTAGAAATATATTCATCAAACTGCCAGAATCTGAGAAATTCATAATTCTTAATTCTGGATACAACTAGAATTGGCCCCTGGATGCAAGTTGCTTACGCCCAGGGTTGATCATCTGCCCCTAACTGCAGATAAGTCCACCATGTGCAATAACATCTGAATACCCATCTACATCGCTTTGTACAGGCTGAGTGGCCACAGCTATCTACATCCATATACTGTAACTGTATATAGACATGTGCAGAACGAAAACATTTGTTTTGTTTCCATTCGTTATTTACCTAAATTTGTTTAAATTATTTTAATCCGTTAAATTTATTTTCAGAAATTTGTTTTGTTTATTCGTATTCAAAATCGATTCAAATTTGGATACATACAATACATTGAATAATTTTCGAAAATAAAAACCGCAGAGGCGATCACATACCACCAAAAGAAAGCTCTATTTGAGGGGAAAAAAAGGATGACAATTTTGTTTGGGAGCCACGTCGCATGACCGCGCAATTTTCAGTTAAAGCGACACATCGCCGAATTGCAAAAAAATGGCCCAATCATTGGGCAGCCAAATCTCCAGGGGTTAAGTTTTGCTTCCATTCGTTATTTACATGAATTTGTTTTGTTAAATTCTTTTAATCCGTTTAATTCATTTTATAGAAATTTGTTTTGTTTATTCGTATTCAAATTTGGATCGATTCGAAAAGTTTTCAAATACATTTTGAATAATTTTCGAACTCTGATAGTTTTCCAATTTCCAAAGAGAATAAAATAAAATAGAAAATAAAGGAATAGTATAGAAAAATAAATATGATAATATATAATATGATTTTCTGTTATATTATTTTCTATTATTTTTATTCGATTATATTCCTTTATTTTATATTCTATTATATTCTCTTTGGAAATTCAAATTTGAAAGCTACTTAAATTCTAAAACTTCAAATATCATCTGAATTTTTTTCCATTATAACGGATTCATTTAAATTTGGTACTATTGTAATTTGGAAAATCAAATGCATCCGAATATCCAAAAAAACGAAAATTCATCCGAATTTCAATTTGTAACTAAACTAACCGCACATGTCTAATATATACAGTACACCCCTCACATTTTTGTAAATACTTTATTATATCTTTTCATGTGATAATACTGAAGAAATTACACTTTGCTACAATGTAAAGTAGTGAATGTACAGCTTGTATAACAGTGTAAATTTGCTGTTCCCTTAAAAATAACAACACACAGCCAATAATGTCTTAACCACTGGCAACAAAAGTGAGTACACCCCTAAGTAAAAATGTCCAAATTGTGCTCAATTAGACATTTTCCCTCCCCGTGTCATGTGACTCATTAGTGTTACAAGGTCTCAGGTTTGAATGGAAAGTAAGTGTGTTAAATTTGGTGTTATCGCTCTCACTCTCTCATACTGCTCACTGGAAGTTCAACATGGCACCTCATGGCAAAGAACTCTCTGAGGATCTGAAGAAAATAATTGTTGCTCTAAATAAAGATGGCATAGGTTATAAGAAGATTGGCAAGACCCTGAAACTGAGCTGCAGGGATTTAACAAGACAGGATCCACTCAGAACAGGCCTTGCCATGGTCGGCCAAAGAAGTTGAGTGCATGTGCTCAGCGTCATATCCAGAGGTTGCCTTTGGGAAATAGATAAATGAGTGATAAAGTGATAAATGAATGAGTGATAAATGAGTGCTGCCAGCATTGCTGCAGAGGTTGAACAGGTGGGGGAGGGGGGATCATCAAATTGGTCTGCATGGCTGTTATCCCAGAAAGAAGCCTCTTCTAAAGTTAATGCACAAGAAAGCCTGTTTGCTGAAGACTAAGGACATAAATTATAGAAACCATGTCAAACAAATTTGTTAATTCAGAAACATCAGAATTAACTAAACCACTTAACAATTGTTTTGGAAAATTATTGCTATTACATGTCTCACTGTGCCATTACATGCTAGACTGTGCCACCATTACATGCCTCACTGTGACATTACATGCCAGACTTTACGACCATTACATGCCAGAGTGTGCCATCCATACATGCCTCACTGTGCCACCATTAAATGCCTCACTGTGCACCATTACATGTCTCACTGTGCACCATAACATGCCTCACTGTGCACCATAACATGCCTCACTGTGCACCATAACATGCCTCACTGTTACTGCATACCTCAATGTGCCATTGCATGGCTCAACGATCCCTTACCTTATCCCTGACATGCAGAATCTGTCAGACAGCGGCCATCCATTTTTCAAAAGCCGCGCCTCCTCCTCGTGCTGTTCCGTGATAGGCGGAGCACTCAGCTTCCCAGGAGACACTGTGTTCAGTGTTCCGCCTATCACGGATGCCCTCTCATCTGAGACCGAAGATGAGAGGGCATCCGTGATAGGCGGAACACTAAACAGAGGCTCTGCTGGGAAGCTGAGTGTTCCACCTATCACGGAACAGCAGAAGGAGGAGGCGTGGCTTTTGAAAAATGGATGGCCACGGTCTGCATGTTAGGTTACCGGCGTATAAGACGACCCTAGACTTTTAAGAACAATTTCATGAGTTAAAAAGTCGTCTTATACGCCGGAAAATACGGTATTAAATTATAGGTATTGCAATGTCCTTTTAAATTTGGCTGTTAGTGAACATAATGAATACAAATTTATCCATAATGAATTAATAATATTAAAAATATTAATAAATCCTTTTTATTTTTATTATTTAAATTCCAATACCTATAATGTAATGGTTAGTTATTAGGTAGTTGGTTATTCTTTAGAGCTTTATTTTATTTATTTTTTCGGATTTTTGAATGTACGAAGTTTTGAATTTACCAATTGCATCGAATGACCCGAACCCCGCTCCCCCCCCCCCAAAAAAAAAAAAACCCAGAATGAAGCTATAAAAAAAATTCGGCAGTGCACATGTCTAATATGTAATGCTACCATTGTATCAAAAGTGTGAGCTTCATACACATTACAATGCCACCATACAATCTCTGTAAAATCAATGCTAGTTTTATCAAAGCTATGTAAGACCTACCCAAACTATCTAATCAGTCTTCTACCAAATAGGAGTGCCCTTGTACAACACAGTTTTTGGTAGATATAAAGGGGATTCGACAGAAAAATTGTAATGTGTGCGTGGTGGGCTTTAAATTAGTTTGCCAAGGGTATGTTTAGCCATCAGTTGGGACCTAATAGCATAACGGTACATTTGGCTATATTTAAACTTTCAAAATATGGCACGATTGCCCATTGTAAAGCAGGATTTGAACAGTAAGCAACCAGTAAAATATGCAGTAAAATATGCCAGCAACATTAAAGTTCAACCAAGGTGAAGAAGAATTAAAAATATCAACCAGTCATGGCTTCTCTCAGTGGGATATTTATTCGTTATGTACAACACACAAAACAACCATTGATCTAATTTTAGCACATAATTTGCTTGAAATTTTTGCAATTTTAATGTCATTTTAGTGTCTTTTCATGTGTGACCAATACAAACATGACACAGGTATGACGACCAAAAGAAAAGGATTTGTTTATTTCCATTGTTTAGCTTACTTATATCTATAAGGATGTCCATACATTTCTAATATAAAAATATAACCTTTAAAATCAAACAAACTTATTTTAGGCTTTTTTTTCATATTCTTTTAAGGTCTTTGGGAATATATGTATGACAAAAAATATGCAAGGTTTTATGACATTAAGGTAAAAGATTAAGATTTCCTAAAGGCCACTGTTAAGCCTCGTACACACAACAGGTTTTCCCGGAATGAAAACTGCTGGGAGAGCTTTTTGCCCTGAAAACCGTGCGTGTGTATGCTCTCTCGCCGGGAAAACTGCAGGGAATCCAGGCGGGAACAATAGAGAACCTACTCTCTATATTCCCGCCGTTTTTTTTTTCCTCCAGATTTACTACACTTGCCAATGGAAAACACTGCGAGGCAGTGCCGAGTACACACGGCCAGGATTCCCGGCTAAAGCTCTCCCCGCAGTTTTCCCATCGGGGTTCCCAGCGGACTTTATACCGATGGGAATCCCGGCCGTGTGTACAGGGCTTAAAGGTTATCATGAAGATAAAAATAAAATTAGACATCTATGGCAATGCCCATTTTTTTGTCCTGTGACTGGCACATTTATTAATACCAAAAAATGATTACCATTATTTTAAATAAGGTTATAATTTCACCACATCGGAACTGTATCATTTAAAAATACAATTTCTGCTTAAAGTGGAAAAAATTACAATAACAAAATTGTGTAACCCAAACAACAAAATTCATTGTACGATTTTCATTTACACCCTGACAGATTCCAGATTCAAATAGGGACTTGCATTAGTCTGTATAAATGTACAATTTAGTTGAATGCATAAAATTCAGGTCATTCCTTTAAACATAATTATACATATACCAAGAAAAGAATTGTATATTGAAACTACAAAATACATTAATTTCAAGTTTTCTTCTTGGATTAATACATTATATGCATGTGTAGCTATAATACACAATAGCTATGCACATAATATTAGAATGGAATTTTCTCAGGATTTGTTGGAAATTCATTTTCTAAGTCAGTGTTTGCATTATTGCATTTAACTATTTCATAGACAGTGCATTCCTGGGTCCACAAGGGAATAGCTTTACACAAGCTTCCTGCCATTTAAACATACATTTGCTAGGATGTGGAAGACATATAAAATATTCATATATTACCTGTAACATATTGATTCAGTAACTGAAAGTTACTTTTTATCTCTTAAAGTAGATATAAACCTGGTCACTGAATTCTCATATATACCTATACATTATAATCATTTCTAAAGTTGTTTTCTTGCTTTATTAACTCACATTCTACGTTAAAATAAAATATGGTGATCTTGCCAAGAAAGTCCTTGTTTAAGCAATTCTTGTTATGTGGCGATAAATTTAACCCAGTTGTTTGTCTGCATTTTCACTGTCACATGCACAGACATACGGGTCAATTCACCAAGCTTTACCGCATGCGATAAAGGGTATCCCATTACTCATTTGCATACATTATCGCATGTGGTAAATAAAGTCCAATTCATAAAAAAAAGAACGATTATGCAATATTTACCAGGAAAAAAAGTGTGTAAATATTGCATAATGAGCTCTTAAGTCCAATTCACAAACGGACAAGAGAGTAAACAAGCATGCCATATTTACCACCAGGGTTTTGCTGGCAGTATCACATGAGTGACCCTAATGCTATTTTTGACAAATAGCTGGTTGCTAAGGAGTGGGCCGGGAAGCCAGCTGCTGTGTCCTTAAAGCGGAGGTCCAGTTAAAAAAAAAAAAAAAGTGAGCAGCTACTAACACTGTAGCTGCTGACTTTTAATAAGGAGACTTTCCTGTCCAGGGTGCCCACGATGACGGAAGCCGAACGATCAGGTCTCGGCTGCCCCACCAACATCCTCGGTGAGGGAATCAGGAAGTGAAGCCTTGCGGCTTCACTGCATGATTCCCTACTGCGCATGCGCGAGCCGTGCAGCGCGATGTGAATGGGTAATGTCTCCTGAGACACCGCTCCCCCATTCCACAGGAGGCAGCCAAGGGAGAGAAGAAAGAAGACAGATCGCGGATCAGGAAGTTGCAGATTAGGACGATCTGCCTAGGAACAGGCACTTCAGGTATGTTTTTTTTTTTTTTTACAGCATTTTTGATTTTTTTCTCTTGGTGGAGCTCCGCTTTAACAACCAATGATTTATCTGCTGCCAGAGAGTTCCCACGCCAACATTTTTTTTAAAAACAAGTATGTGTCCCCCCTCCTGAACCATACCAGGAGACCACATGCCCTAATTATGGGGGAGAGTGGGTGCTTGTCTCCATGTTGATGGTGACAAGGGCCTCCTCCCCACAACCATGGCCGGCAGTTGAGGGGGTCTGCAGGCAGGGGGCTTATCAGAATCTCAAACCCACCTTTAAGGAAGGGGCCTCCCCTATGTGAATGAGTATCGGATACATAGTACCCCTAACCATTCACCAAAAAAAGTGTCATGAAGTAATAAAAACATAGTTTTTAACAACTCCTGTATTAAAAAAAATAAAAGACTGTCCCCCAATGTAAATCCATTGTCAACCACCTGCCGGCCCCGAAAAAGTGAAAAACGAAAAAACACGCTCCCGTTGTCGATGAAGGCTGGCTGCCTACTGCAGGCTCTGCTGTCTGACATTTCTTATATAGGTAAGGGGCAGGGCCACTTGTCTACATCACTTGGTGGTCCCACCCCTTGTGAAGTCACCGACCAAGCATGCATCAGTCAGTGACATCACAAGTGGGCGAGACCACCAGGTACCGCATTCTCAAAATTCTTAATCAACCCCTTGCCATGCAGCCACTGTCGTTAGCTGTACATTGGCTTGAGGGGGGGCCCACTGCACAAGCATACATGCGGGCAACCCGCTATTGCCCAGTACAGAGGCAGAACAAGCAGATTGATTGATCACAAACAGTGATTTTGGTCATGTCCCTGGCAGCCCACCCCCCTACAGTTAGAACATACCTAGGGAACACAGTTAACCCTTTGATCACCCCCTAGTGTTAACCCCTTCCCTGACAGTGTCATTTTTACATTTATCAGTGAATTTTTATAGCACTGATCAATGGAATAATGTCACTGGCCCCTAAAATGTATTTGGGGTCAGATGTATTTCGCGATCCAAGGTCCCAAACTATGGAACGCTTTACCAACCAGCATTCGGTTGGAGGAGAACCACCTAGCATTTAGGAAAAAGGTCAAGACTTTTCTCTTTTGATATCAAAGGAGACAGGAACAACAAGCGCCCAGAGGCGATTCAGTTCGCATGTGCCGCGCTATACAAGTTTTCATTCATTCATTCATTCATTCATTTGTCCCCAGCAATGCCGCAGTCCCGCTAAAAATCACAGATTGCTGCAATTACTAGTAAAAACAATAACAAATAAATAAAAGTCCCTAAATCTATCCCATAGTTTGTAGACAATATAACATTTGCGCAAACCAATCAATATACATGTGTTTTTTTTACCAAAAATATGTAGAATATATATCGGCTTAAACTGATGAATAAATTTGTTTTTTTTTTAAATATTTTTTGAAGATATGTATCATTGCAAATTTTGTTTTAAAAAAAATTAAAACCGCAGAGGTGATCAAATTCCACCAAAAGAAACCTCTATTTGTGGGAAAAAATTGTCAGTTAAAGTGACGCAGTACTGTATCGCAAAAAATGGCCCGGTCATTAAGGGGGCAAATCCTTATGGGGCTGAACTTGTTAATTGAACACTTGAACAGTTGCTACCGCATACAGCATTTTACAGCATTGTATGAGCCGTTATTTAACGCAAAGGTAAATTGACCCCATAGTCCACTTTTTACCATCAACAAGCTGGTTTAGAGCAAATAAGTGTAGCTGGAGAAAGAAAGAGTGCACGTAGACAGGAAGTGTTGAAAAAAATTAAAAAAGAGAATAGCATTTTATTGAACACAAATGGCATTTTTTTTTTATCATACACAGTGTTGTTGCAAACTAAATGTGATCTAGTTATGATTTAGATCTATTGTACATTAGCAAACAAGTTAGCTAAACAGACACACAAGATGTGCCTGGGAATTAAGTGAAAATGTGCACATCTTTACAATCTGCTTTTAAAACGCTTATGCCTCGTACACACGATTGTTTTTTTCCGACGGAATTCAGCTCAAGCTGTCTTGCATACACACGGACACACCAAATTCTGTCGTCAAAAACACGGTGACGTACAACACTAAGAAAAATTAAGTTCAATGCTTCCGAGCATGCGTCGAATTGTTTCCAAACATGCATTTTTTTTCTCCGTCTGAGTTCCATACAGACGAATGGAATTTCTGTCGGAAAAAAAAGAGAACAGATTCTCTTGCTAAGTCCGCCGGAATTTCAGACGGAAAAAGCCAGATGGGGCATACGCACGATTAGAATATTTGATGAAAAAATTCTGTCTGACTTTTTCCATCGGAAATTCGGATCGCGTGTACGCGACATTAGTATTTACATAGTGAATGCATTTGTCATGTTTCATAAAGTGCAACACATTCTTAGGGTCCATTCTAATAAGGGGGGGGTGGGACTGCATTGGGCAGCAATTCCAGCACAGTCTCATCACACCCCCACTGTAAAACGCCTTCTTGTGTGGCTGGTTCACACCACTGTACGCAGTACTTTTTCCAGTGCAACAGTGGTCACCAAATGTCACCAAATGCCCACTGACAGAACTTTATAAAATGTCACTATGTTACATTTCAATAAAATAGAGTCAACATTGCGATGCGTCGGACCATACCATACCATACACCAGCCACTGCATTTGCAATGCAAGGGCTGGTGTGAATGGTCCCTTAAACATTTGGAAGTGCCTTTCTATCTTGGTAGCAAAGCAGTAGGTTAGGTTCTAGAAAAAAATGAAAGGCAGAAAACAAAACAAAGCGATACCAAGCAGTATATATATATATATATATATATATATATATATATATATATACATACATATACACATATACACACACACATGCATTTAACACATGCAAAACCCTTTTCATGAGTTTCTTTCATAAAATAATTTGATATTAGTTTACTAACTAGTTGTGGACACTGAACCTAATATTCAGGCTTCCGAAAACGTAACTGTAGTATAGAGTATATATTTAGTCAGTCTTGTCCTTTTGCCTCGCTGCTGCTTCCCCCGCCACTTGTTGGCAATACCCAGTTGTCAAAGCATTGCTGTATAATGACAGCATCTGTAGAAGGTGCTGTCAAAAGACAGACCACCTAACACAGTGTCAAAAAAAAGTTTACTTAATTTAAAAATAACTTTGCAATCCTTTTTCTAATAAAAATTAAATTTTAGTGTAATTTTAGTACAATTTGAGAATAAAATGTATATTAGTAATCTACTTTAACACTATTTTTTAAACACAGATTAAAATACAGTGATTTTGCATATGGGTTACATAAAGTAAATCATTTTGCAATACAATTTCACCAAGAAAGTGTTGTTTACCCTAAAATAACAAAAAAAAAAAAAACATTAATAACAAATATATTTCTGAATCAATAGGCCCACAGCAAAACATTTAAAAAATTGCTTTGATCCACGGGTTTTATATTTATAATCACTTTATTAGAGATATTTATTAAGGGGTAACATTATGAATGATTGAGGTATTTTTATTAATTGATGTTTCACTATATATGTACTCTTTCAGTTATTTGGGTATTGATGCCATTTATTTTGCATATATAATGGGGTTCGAGTAAGGTTGATAGCACAAGCGGCATCACATAAGTATATTGAATATTTCTATAGCAACACTAGTCATTTTAAAATAATCACTAGTTAACCTGGAAAAATGCTTATCTTGCTTCTATTTTTGTTTTACTTCCTTTTGCCCTTGAACATGTATAGCATGTTGCATGGCAGCGGTGTCTATGCAAAACAGTAATAAAGGGACTTGACACCCACTGAAAAGTTAAGTATCCAAATATGTACTTGTACAGTACATGGGGCTGCTGGTTGCATTTTGTGATACTAGGGTCACTTTAACTGGTTAAAGCTTACTATGTGCCATATTTGTACAATAGGATATTTTAAGAAGTTGAGACTATATTTTTTGTATTGGCTATAGGAGGAAAATAGAATAGCCTTTAGACATAGTTAAGTAAAAATAAATGCAGATAAATGCAGCCACATTAATAAGCTTTGCAGTGAATCACTGGAAAGGTACATAAGTAATAATAAATTTATGCGCAAAAAATTTAAAAAAATCGCAGAGGTGATCAAATACCACCAAAAGAAAGCTCTATGTGTGGGAACAAAATGATAAACAATTTGTTTGGGTACAGTGTAGCATGACAGCGCAATTGTCATTCAAACTGCGACAGCACTGAAAGCTGAAAATTGGCTTGGGCAGGAAGGTGCGTAAGCGCCTGGTATGGAAGTGGTTAAGAAAAAAATTTCATGTGAACAAAATTTGCAATGAAAAGTGTAAACAATTCAACTCTGTAAATAGTGTTTAGGAAAAAAAACTGCTGGTGGGTGGAAAATTTTAATATTGCCCAATCCACAGACTAGAGGAAGGAGTATGGAAGCTTCATGGTTTTACTGCGGAGAAAGGGTGGGTAGCCTATGACCACATGATTGTATATTTTAACCCAGGCATGGTTACTTGTTTAAATGGAACACTGAAAAAGGAGAATAAAGTTTCAAAGTTTTTTTTAAATAAAATGGAATATGAGCTACATTTATGAAGTGCAAAATTAGGCTACTGGTTATATGCCATTTTCCCTACCACTACCCTGTTGGATCTTTTGTCAAAATCACAAAATACATTTGCCAGCCATGTTGATATCAGTTTTTCAACCTTTTGTATGCTAAAGACATGATCAAGAAGGTAAAATTTGACTGAGGAGCTGGGCATACAAGTTTTTTTTCCTACAGAGAGAGGAAGGGGCAGAACAATAAAAGAGGGTCAGTGACAGATTTTCAGAGGAGGAGCTATATCAAATGGAACAGGTTTTCTAGTCTACCATTTTAAATGTTTACTTTAAAGCAGTGTCTTTGGATATGCTTACTCAGCTGTGTTGTAACCAGTATAGAACAAGAACAGTTGCACTTTTTTTTGCCCAGTAGACTCAGTATAAGAGCAGCATACTGAACATGTGTGGCATGCACATAAACATGCACTGTCATAAAATATAAGCATGCATATCAATGTATATATTGAGGCAAAGAAAGCTTGTGAGCCTGCCAGATAATTAGTAACTTCCACTCAACATCTTGGATGTATAGCCAACTCTATTCAGTAACATATGGCTTAGCACAGGAATAATTTGTTGACTTGAGTATTCTGGACTTGTTACAGGATAGAGAGGCACAGTATGCTAATGTAGCACAGATATAATGAATCAGCAAGACCCTTTGCTGAAATAAATAAAATGAAGGGCAAGTTCAGCATTGATGGAGTACATTGCATTAACATTTGCAAAAGTGTAAGACAATAGGGATTCCAGTATCAGATTGTCAGTTTGGGCTTTGAAGCATATAGTACTTGAGAGAATAGATTACCCTTACTGATATGCATGTTTACGTCTATAATCAAGAGCAGCATTACAATATGGACTATGTTGCTTCTATATGATTAATAGTTACTGCTTCAAGAGGAAGCTTGACAGGATGAATAAAAGGATGTCAGTTGTACACCACATTTGTAGTGTCTTAAAAGGATGAAGATGTTTTTGTGAGATTTGCTCTGCTTCCAGCTGTGAGAAAGATGATCAAGTTAAGTTTTCTGCAATGAAAGAGTACAAAGACTTTTTATATTAACTGTGTGGCCAGATGACAATCATGAATGGTGCAAACAAAGGATTTCATTTAATAAAGCATTTGGACAAAAGCCTGTGTTGCTCCTTGCAATCAATGAATTCACAGTGTCATATATAATTTTTTTTTTTTAAGATTGAAACTGGAAATGTTACTGTTACTGGGGCAACACAGACAGTTATTTTTTTTAAATATTTGACATTATAAAATTGGATTTACACTCCCTCAGCTACCAATCAGATTTACCCTTACTCTGGAAGACCGCATAGATTTATTAGATACTAAATGTAGCCCTGCATAGTAGTGTAAATTACTGAACATAGCTAAAGATTTTAATGTGAGTGATGCTACTTAATTGAATTTTCCTTAGTGTAATAGAAAGAGTCTACTATAAAACACTAACATGTTAACCGGTAGCATAATAGGATAAGTATATAATGTACTATAATGTACTATAAATATTATCAATTGGCTGCAAGACTAAATATTATTGAGGATACATTATATAAAAAAAAGTATTTAATGTGATCACTAAAATTTTATATAAACTTTACAATGTTATTTTCAAAAGCAATCAGTATTTTTAACTCTGCAACTAGGAAAACATCTGGTGATCCTGCCATGAAGGTCCTTGTACGTGTATTTCCTGGGCTGTCATATAGACCCTCACATTAAGTCACTCAATTGGAAACGAGTACTGTATGTAAATAAGACTTAGGACTTTGTGCCAACTTTCCTGATCAAAAAACATATTCTAGGTCAATAATGTCAATAATTTTTCACAATTCTGAAAAGGGCTCATTATATTTCCTTCTACTAAAGTTCTGTGTATTAAAATTACATTGTTATTGAAACTTGTAAAAAAAACTGAAATCAAATGAATCTGTCTTTCATAATCGTATGAGTGAAATTCCTCACATTCTTTTATATATGCATTCATGAGAAATGAGTTATGATAACTTTGAAGTCTGTCTACTTGAAGCTTTTATTTAGTATTCTTTGATCTTCAACCATTAACCAACTATTTTGTTAATAATAATTCCTAAGTTTCTCTTTGTGACATCACTTTTGTAACAACTAGCAAATCCAGGCTCAATTTAATTTTTTTTTGCTACAAATTTTATTTTAAGTATCTCATAGTATTGGAATGTTAGTAGCAGAAATGTAAACAACTTTAACGCCTGAAAACATCTGGCTACCATAAATACACAGCTCACTGATGCTGGCTATTTGTTGAGCTGTCCCTATATCTGACCATGCATACTGTTCTACAGTGTCAGTTGCAACTTTGGCCTTCACTTTTTATTAAAAAAAAATTCAACTTGCCAAAAAGCAGAAGGAAGCAAGATAAAGACATGAGACTTGTCACTAAGGATGGACAGCCTGGTCTAGGTGAACTTCTGAGTTTCTATTTATTGTAATAGGCAAAGATTAAAAAAAGACAGACCAAGGAATTACTCTTTTTTAAATCAGAAAAAACTTTATTGAACAAAAAAAAGGGAGCAGGTAAACATACACTTGTACAAGTTCCCAGAGCATAACATCAAAAACTGGCAGCATGTTAAAAAACAGCAGACCCAAAAGGACCGAATATGCCAAAATACGCAAAATATGATAATATATCAAGAAGGCAAATTAGTGGTATGGGATTTTTAATTGGCAACAAGAATACAAACAACTAATTTAAAATGTACAATATTAATAAAAAATTTTAAAGGCGAATATAAAAGACAACATATTAAAAGACAACAAAAGAAAATATACATAGGATTCAAAACCACCATATATATAGTACAGCACATCTTTAACCACTTAAGACCTGGACCTTTAGGCAGCTAAAGGACCCGGCCAGGTTTTGCGATTCGGCACTGCGTCACTTTAACAGACAATTGCGCGGTCGTGCAACGTGGCTCTCAAACAAAATTGGCATCCTTTTTTTCCCCACAAATAGAGCTTTCTTTTGGTGGTATTTGATAACCTCTGCGGTTTTTATTTTTTGTGCTATAAACAAAAAATAGAGCGACAATTTTGAAAAAAAATCAATATTTTTTACTTTTTGCTATAATAAATATCCCCCAAAAATATATAAAAATATATTGTTTTTCCTCAATTTAGGCCGATACGTATTCTTTTACCTATTTTTGGTACAAAAAAAAAAATCGCAATAAGTGTTTATCGGTTGGTTTGTGCAAAATGTATAGCGTTTAAAAAATAGGGGATAGTTTTATTGCATTTTTTTAATTTTTTTTACTACTAATGGCCGGCGATCAGCAATTTTTTTCATGACCGATATTATGGCGGGCACTTCGGACAATTTTGACACATTTTTGGGACCATTGTCATTTTCACAGCAAAAAATGCATTTAAGATGCATTGTTTATTGTGAAAATGACAGTGCAGTTTGGGAGTTAACTACAAGGGGGCACTGAAGGGGTTATGTGTGACCTAATGTGTGTTTACAACTGTAGGGGGGTGTGGCTGTAGGTGTGATGTCATCGATTGTGTATCCCTATAAAAGGGATCACACGATCAATGACGCTGCCACAGTGAAGAACGGTAAAGCCGTGTTTACACACGGCTCTCCCCATTCTTCAGTTCCGGGGACCGATCGCGTGACTCCAGCGGCGATCGGGTCCACGAGTCCCGCGGTCCCAGAGCTTCGGACCGGGTCACGGGCGTGCACGACCCAAGGCTGGGTACTAGCACAGCACGTACCTGTACGTGCATGTGCCCAGCTGTGCCATTCTGCCGATGTAAATGTGCAGGAGGCGGTCCTTAAGTGGTTAATGCTTAAAGTGGAGGTCCAGCCAAATTTCTTTTTTTAAAAGCCAGCAGCTACAAATACTGCAGCTGCCGACTTTTAATAAATGGACACTTACCAGTCCAGCGCGCCCGCAATGTCAGCAGCCAATGCTGAGCAATCGCTCGTCTGTTGCGGCTTCACTGCCCGGTTCCCTACTGTGCATGTGTGAGCTGAGTGGTGCGCCCTCACTGTTCCCCGCTGTCTCCTGATGTAGGATATAGACCTTAACTAGGGGCAGTTACATAACAGCATCCAATACAGCACAAGGGATGCAAAAAAATCTCCATTTACTGACCCGGCAGATTACCTTAAAAAAGCTCAATCAAAAAGTATCAGGACAAATTGCAAAAAAAATCCTCCCCAGATGCCAAGAGGTGACATAAAAGGGTTCAATAGAGTTAAAGGATCACTAAAGGATTTTTTTTTTCTTTAGCTAAATAGCTTCCTTTACCTTACTGCAGTACTGGTTTCATGTCCTTATTGTTCGTTTTTGCTTTGAAGTTGCTGTAAACCTGCTCTGTTCTCCACACTTCCTGCTTGTCTGTTTCCTTATAACCACCATACTGGGAGCTTTCTCACGATGGTTTAAGCTGTCATTACTGTGTGTCTAAAACTTCCCAAAACCAATCAGATTCATTTTAAAAACAAAACACTGCCCTGGATTTGTTTGTTTTTGTTCTGTGTGTCTATTTCTACTTTGCAGAAACACATAGCCAGTTCAAAAGTGAAACTAACCTGCAGGCACATTATATGATTGATTTTTATCTATTTTTAATCATTTTGAAAAGGAATCAGTTAACTTTTATGTCTCTATACCCTGTAAACAGTCATTTCAGCAAAAAAAATCTTTTCCTTTAGTGACCCTTTAACCTGAATGGTCTCAAGAAGGGTGGATCAGAATTTAAAAAAAGGGGGAAGAGGATAAAATCCTGCAATAACAGCCAAAGCCATATCACCACATTTATGGACATTAGAAATTCAACAGGATTTGTCAATGTACCTGCAATACATTTGTTGTGGCACATGTACATACATATTCTCATGGTATGGGCTGGCAATCCGAGGCCTGCTGTCAGGGAAATGGCCGTAGAAAAAGGACTGGCAATCTTGCCAGTAGAAGAAATGGGCGCCATAGGCACATCATGTGACAGGTGGATCCTCCTGCTGGCCTATTGTCAGGGAAATGGCCATAGAAGAAGTATTGCCAATCTTGCCAGTAGAAGAAATGGGTGTCATAGGCACATCATGTGACAGGTGGATCCTCCTGCTGGCCTATAAAAGGCTGCCACTGCCTGATGCAAATTGCTGGATTGTCGTCAGCCTTCCTGAGTTCCCGAGTCTCTGTACTACTGCTGTTTGGATTTCCTGTTGTGACCCGGCTTGTTCCTGACCTGTCTGATCCGCTCTCCTGGTTTGACCCCCTGGCTTGCTTTACTGACTTGTTACCTTCTCCAGCACCTGATCCCGGCTTGTTTCACGGACTTTGCTTCAGTTATCTGTTCCTGCTTGTTTTCCAATACCAGACCTTTGGCTTGTCTCCATTCCTGCAACCTGCATCTCCTGCCTGGATCCACAGTGTTTGATCCCCAGTCGGCTTCCACTGTTGCTCCTTGTGCACACCTTGCCAAGTGTTACCGATGATTCCTAGAGACTACAGCCCAGTGGTGTTTCCTGTATTCTCCAGTATTCTTCAGGCACTCGCCAGCTCTTCTCTCCTGGGTCCATCTGGCAACCTGTGCTTCTCTGGGCACTACACCCTCTGTACTCAACCTCAGAGGTGTACTGCACTCAGCCGCAAGGGGAGCCCTCTCGGCCTCCAAACAGGTACGTGACACCTGCACTTTACCATTTCTTGGAGAGTTTGATTGAGAATATGATAAATGATAATAATATGAATGATGATAACCTTTCATTTACTTATTTGGTGGTCAAGTGTATTACCTTTCTTGATCTGAACATTTCCATTGAGGAGAATGGTCAAATTTCCACCTCCCTGTTCAGAAATCAAACATCAGGCAACACTGCTGATGCCACTGCTTATTTTGATCCTATTTGCTTTTACTTGTCTTCTCAAATGTGAATGACCATTTTATATTTTATTTAATAAATTACCACTTTTTAAACAGAATTATACTATGTGGCTCAATTTCTCTCCTTAGCATACAGTATGTTACACTGGGAGGATTGAGTATGAAGTAACGTTGCTTAAACCTATGGTGGATACCCATTGATGTCAATATAGTGGAATATCGTTGCCTGGTCTCACTGCCTGGCCCCATTGGAACCTGTACCTCTCCCTGGGTGTGTTACACCAACAAGCTCATTCGATCCTTCAGGCATATGCCCTGCTGGGTCCATCTGGTCTGGTAAGCCTTTGATCTTCATGGTGATTGATTGCCTACAGACAACTATATACAAAGTCACTTTTATCACAGTGGATCAATTTTGGACTTTATATTTTATTTGTTCACTAGCACTTTTTTGGTTTAGTTCCATCTTTGGTGCTTCACTTTGTATTTATATTTATTTATAGAATATTGATTATTTATTCACTATATTTGGTGCATTTTCAACCTACACATATTTAGGATCTTGTCCAAATGTTGAATAACACAATTTTATTCAGTCAATTATTGCGTTATATTATCACTTTGATTAATCATGTGCATAGTTTTCATATTATGTGTGCAATTTAATTAATTTATTAAGTATAACACAGTGGTTATATGTACACTTACATATCTTTTGAGCATACCGAGTGTAATAATTTGAGCGCCGCACTTTCTTTATATCCATTGAACACTATTTTGAGGATGAATAGTGCCCATCCAAGGGCACTTGTACAAAGGATCACCTACAGACAATATCTGAGGATCAAACTTAACTGTTATAATGAACAGGACTTTAAAAAGGAGGCCTCAGTCCTGAGAGATCGGTTGTTAATGAGAGGCTATAGTAAAGGATTACTGAACCCTCACAGTCAGAATCACTTCTTGGAGATAAACAAATGAGCAACAAAGTAATACACCAAAATTTGTAACCACCTATACCTATCATCATGATCAAGTTAGAGAGGCCCTTTCAAAATTCTGGTGACTTTTGAGCACTGATGAAGTTAAAAGCAAATGACATTGTGTTTAGATGGAATTCCTCTTTAACCACTTAAGACTCTGACCTTTAGGCAGTTAAAGGACCTGGCCAGTTTTTGCGATTCGGCACTGCAACGCTTTAACTGACAATTGCGCGGTCATGCAACGTGGCTCCCTAACAAAATTGGCGTCCTTTTTTCCCACAAATAGATCTTTCTTTTGGTGGTATTTGATCAGCTCTGCGGTTTTTATTTTTTGCGCTATAAACAAAAAAAGAGCGACAATTTTGAAAAAAAAATGCAATATTTTTTACTTTTTGCTATAATAAATATCCCCCAAAAATATATATAAAAAAAATGTCCTCAGTTTAGACCGATACGTATTCTTCTACCTATTTTTGGTAAAAAAAATCGCAATAAGCGTTTATCGCAAAATTTGCGATTTGGTTTGCGCAAAATTTATAGCGTTTACAAAATAGGGGATAGTTTTATTGCATTTTTATTAATATTTTTTTTTTACCACTAATGGCGGCGATCAGCATTTTTTTTATGACTGCGACATTATGGCGGACACATCGGACAATTTTGACACATTTTTGAGACCATTGTCATTTTCACAGCAAAAAATGCATTACAAATGCATTGTTTACCGTGAAAAGGACAATTGCAGTTTGGGAGTTGACCACTAGGGGGGGCTGAAGGGGTCTAGTGTGACCTCATCTGTGTTTATAACTGTAGGGGGGTGGGGCTGGACGTGTGACGTCATTGATCGTGTTTCCCTATATTAGGGAACACACGATCAATGACAGCGCCACAGTGAAGAACTGGGAAGCTGTGTTTACACACAGCTCTCCCCGTTCTTCAGCTCTGGGGACCGATCGCAGGACTCCAGCAGCGATCGGGTCCATGGGTCCCGTGGCCGCAGTCACGGAGCTTCGGAACAGGGTAACCCCCGGGCTTTCTCGCTTGTGCCCCGTCGTGCCATTCTGCCGATGTTTATCTGCAGGAAGTGGTCCTTAAGTGGTTAAGAAACAGGTTGGTTTACAGTTCTAACCCCATCCGAGTGGGGAAGGGCGTTTACGAGGCATGTTTAGATAAATAAAGCCACATTTTTCCAAAGTCAACCAAACATATTGCCATTTGGCACTGTCAAAGTCTTTGTTGGCATCCAGTGAAAGGAGTGCCTGACCTCCGGGATTATCCGCTGTTTTTGCATATTCATATACAGCCTGCGAAGATTAACAGCAGTAGATTTATGTGGCATGAAGCAAGATTAATCAGATTAATCAGAGTAAATAATGCTAGTAAGCATCCAAGCCCTTTCCAAAGCTTGCCGCCTCAACATCTCTAAACTACGCCCCTTTCTAACCAATGAAACCACAAAGCTCCTGATTTACTCCTTGGTTATCGCTCGATACTGCAACTCCCTCCTCATTGGCTTACCTTTAAATAGACTAACCCCCTCTTTAGTCCATCATGAATGCTGCTGCCAGACTCATTCACCTTACAAACTGCTCACCGTGTCTGCTACCCCTCTTTGCCAATCTCTCCATTAGTTGCTACTCCCCCAACAAATTAAATTCAAAATACTTACAATAACTTACAAAGCCACCTATAACTCTGCCCCATCTACATCACTAGCCTAGTCTCAAAATACCAACCTAATCGTCCTCTTAATTTCTCCCAAGACCTCGCTCTCTAGCTCCCTCATCACCTCCTCCCATATTCGCCTCCGGGATTTCTTCCGAGCCACAACGAGGTGGATGCAGAAATCCCCCCTCTGTGCTATTGTATTCCGACAGCAGGACTCCTCCACTGTCAGAATACACAGGTCAGTCCTGTAGCCCACTGATCAAAGGACGTTTTCTAGCAGGACCATTTGACAGAAGCCAAGATTTAGCTAGTTCTAGAGCTCTATTTACAATCTTCAGAAATCCCCTTTGGGCAGCTACTATTGCCATTACTCATTATTGGCTGTGAACCAGCCCATCATCAAAGCAATCTAGTTGGCTGTATGTTTGTGTAATACTGGTGCACGCCACAACCATTGCATATGTTTTGGTGAGCTGCACATGCTTCAACTAGCATCTGGCATCTCTGCCCTGGGCTCTAAATTGTCCTGCCCCACCACTGGTAGGCATTTACTCAATTTTGCTGCAAAAGTGGAAACACCCTTTACGCAGAGATTCCCGAGGAAGTTAAATGAGGAAACGCATAAGACGGAATAGACATCACGTATACGCAAAGCGACGGTCTCTATATACTTCTAAAGGGGATTTTCTATTTTTTTTTGTTTATGTACATTTTTTTTTCATTCAAGTTTAATTTTTTTTCAAAATATAGACGTTACATTTGATAGAACATAACAAAAAGTCATTATATTGCAATACACAACGTCATATTTAGTAGTATACTCTTTCTAATAACACCGTGGTCTAAATCAAAGAATCATTCAATAGCCAGAGATAAAGAATACAACAAAAAATAAGTTTCTGTAAATCAACCTACCTGAAATTGAATCTTACTTTCCCATCCCCAGTCATCCCTTAACTTCTGTTTAATTTCACAGTAACTCACAATTATGAATCACAACAAAAGTTATATCTCTCAAATCTATGAATATGGTAAATTCTTAAACTACCCTCCATCTTTCCTTACACCATATCAGGGTCAAGTCGTTTCAAGGGATTCAGAGCATCTCCTCCATCTATTCTTCCCCCAATTCTAAAACTATGGGAAAAAATGAATGACAAAAAAATAAATAAAAAATAAACAGAAACTGTGTTATTCCCATACTTTTGGTTTATGTACATTTTAATAAAGTGCCTGACTTTATTTTAACCCAGGCCTCGACAAAATCCGGGCTGCAGGTCGCAATTGCGACAAGAAATTGTGACCTTGCGCCCGCCGGTAATTGTTGGGAAAAAAATACACTTTTTTAATTAAAAAAATAAGACAACAGTTAAGTTATCCCAAATTGTGTTTATATTGTGAAAGATATGGTTACGCTGAGTAAATTGATACCCAACATGTCACGCTTCAAGATTCCTCCTGCTCGTGGAATGCCGACAAACTTTTACCCTTTAAAATCTCCATAGGCGACATTTAAACAATTCTACAAGTTGCATGTTTTGAGTTACAGAGGAGATCTAGAGCTATAAATATTGCTTTAGGTCTAACGATCACGGCGACACCTCACATGTGTGGTTTGAATGTGGTTTTACATATGCGGGCGATACGCACGTATGTGTTCGCTTCTGCGCGCGAGCCTGGCGGGACGGGCGCCTTTTCTGGCTCCTAACTTTTTTAGCTGGCTCCTAGATTCCAAGCAAATTTGTCAAACCCGGTTTTAACCGATTCACACTATAAAGATGCCTTTGTTTTAAATACTGGTCCTGAGGAACAAAGGGGTACAGAAGGTGGTCTGTCTCTGATCGTAAGCTGTGAATGAGTTGGGGGGGGTTACAGCTGGAGAGTGGAGCTGAGCAGTTTATGGTGGCTTCCTGGGAAGGATGAGGGATGACCTGAATGCCCTGCTTTTTCTAGACATGTGCGGTTCGTTCCGAATTAATATTCAGACACATTTTTCATTATTTGGATATATGTGAATACCCAAATTTAAATATAAACACATTTAACCACTTGCCTACTGTGCACCTACACCCCCTTCCTGCCCAGACAAAATATAAGCTTCCGGCACTGCGTCGCTTTAACTGACAATTGCGCGGTCGTGCGACGTGGCTCCCAAACAAAATTGGTGTCCTTTTTTTCCCACAAATAGAGCTTTCTTTTGGTGGTATTTGATCACCTCTGCGGTTTTTATTTTTTGCGCTATAAACAAAAATAGAGCGTCAATTTTTAAAAAAATTCAATATTTTTTCCTTTTTGCTATAATAAATAACCCCAAAAATATATAAAAAAAATATTTTTTCCCTCAGTTTAGGCCGATACGTATTCTTCTACATATTTTTGGTAAAAAAAAAATGCAATAAGCGTTTATCGATTGGTTTGCGCAAAAATTTATAGCGTTTACAAAATAGGGGATAGTTTATGGCATTTTTTTTTTTTTTTACTATTATTGGCGGCGATCTGCGATTTTTTTATTGGGACTGCGACGTTATGGCGGACATTTCGGACACTTTTCTGACATTTTTGGGACCATTTACATTTATACAGTGAACAATGCTATAAATATGCATTGATTACTGTATAAATGTGACTGGCAGTGAAGGGGTTAACCACTAGGGGGCGGGGAAGGGGTTAAATGTTTGTCCTATGAGTGTTCTAACTGTGGGGGGAGGGGGGGGGGTGACTGGGGAAGGTGACCGATTGTGTCCCTATGTACAAGGGACACAATCGATCTCCTCTCTCCCTGACAGGGACGTGCAGCTCTGTGTTTACATACAGAGCTCCACGTCCCCGCTCAGTTACTGAGCAATCGCGTGTGCCCGGCGGCGATCGTTGCCGCCGGGCACTCACACGGGATCCCCGCAGAGCGGCGGGTGCGCGCGCGCGCCCGCCCGCGGCTTTAAAGGGACATCACGTCATATGACGTGATGTCAGGATTATGGAGTCCTCTGCCCGCCGTCATTTGACGGTGGGCAGATGACAAGTGGTTAAACAAATGCTCCAAATAACGTAACGCAATTCAGACGAATTTTGGAAACTCGGACTGAAATTTGAATCAAATTTTCAGTTGAACTCCAGTCGAATTATCACTTATTGCTGAAATCAAAGACTGTGTATGTTATTAGAGTACTATTTCGGAATAATGCTGTTTTTGTTAAGCCAAAGGTGATTTAAAGAGTCATTGTAATCATTTGAAGATTTTTCTTTTGTCTGTTTACTTTGCTGCATTCGAATCGAAAACAATGCAACATTTTCGTTTCATATGATTTAAAAATGTATTGATCGTTTGGAATTGCGAAAAATTGGTAAATTCGCAAATTCAGAATTTTAAAAACAAATTGAAAAAATCAACCGAATTTAACTAAACAAAATAACTAGATTAGCGAATCAAGACGAAACAAAACAAATCTACTTATTGCTGTCACTAGACGGTGACTATTCCATTCATTTAGAGTAGTGGTGATCTACTTTTAAAGGGGTGGCTAAAAGGCAACTGGTATGTGAGTGTAATACTGCATGATAAGGTTTCTGGAATGTTAAAACATGCTATACTATAGTTTTGTTTTTGATATCATTTCTGAGCATTTGAAGAGTGAAGAATATTTTCGACCCTGCGTGTATGAATTTAATGTAAATTATATAAGGGGTCATTATTTTCTGGTAAGGCTTTTTTTTATCCATCTGAGGAACACTGAGCACAGAGGTGGAAAAACCATTGCATTTTTATCATATAGACTTTTAAATAATTTTGGACAGTTTCTTATTGATTTCACATACGTTAATTGTTTTTTTACAGAATGTCAGACATTCCAAGGATCGTTTAAAAGCCATGTTTCATCGCATTGTGAATAGGGATAGAAAGAGATTGATCCATTTGCATTAAAAGGAAAGTAACTAAAAAACTGCACTTCTCTATTTATTAACAAATATGGTACTAGTGCTTTGAAGATTAAAGATTTCATTCACACATACTGGTTTATAAGCCTGTGCTGATCATAAACACACATTTGGAGAAAAAATAAAAACAAAACACAAACGGTACACAGAAGAATGCTTGGCTATTGCTAGTGCATCTAAAAAAATGATGATTAGGTCAATTAGTTCAAAGTAAATAATATTCTGTTGAGGAACAAGTTATGCAAAAGTTGTTCCTTTGTTGAGGGAGTGTCTCCAGTAATCAGTTCCACCAGTACTAGAATTTTTTTTACACAATGGATTATATAAATGGTACAAAAAATGTTATTTATTTAATACAATGTAGATGTGGGAAAATACCCAGGAATTAAAACTCTACATAAAGAATAAATAAAAAATCCTTTAAAATATTAACTTAACATGTGATGACACTGGCGGTTTTTAGATACGTGGTTACACATCCTGCTCCCCTCACTTATGTTCAGGGATGGACTGGCCATTGGGACTACAGGGAGTTTCCCGGTGGGCCGATGGCTCAGTGGGCCGGCTTCAGTGACAGTGGACTGCCGCCCCCTCCGCTCCTCTGTCTCTCCCTTCCCGCAGTGCTCACCTCCTCTGCCTCCCCGAAGTGCTCATCTGGGGGGAACAAAGAAGCAGGGGGAGAACCAGAGGAGCAGGGGGAGACAACATAGGAGCATAGGGGAGGGGGGGGACAGACAGCTGACTCAACAGCTATGGTCTGGGAGTTTCTCCCTTCTGTCTAATCCTGTCCCAAAAGGGGGGAACCGAACTGATTCTTTGCCCCGGGTGAAATAATGTCTAGCTTCCCCACTGGTACTGCCTATAAGAGTAGAACGGCTAATTACTAGTGAAGGGGGAGAGGGGGCTTGGGTGGCCAGGGGGGGTGGGGCAGTTGTCCGGCCGCCATGGGAGAGACCTATCAAAGTGGGCCAGTCTGGATGAAGTCCAGGGCCAAATTTCTGTCCCAGTCCAGCCCTGCTTATGTTGATGCCTAAGGTTCAATTAGGACTCCTTTTTTCATAGCAGAGAAAGGGTTATATATACAAAATATGCACCGGCTTATCTCTAAGGACTGTTTTCATAAAGTTTACAATCCTGCACTGCAGAGCTAGTTCCTAACACTGAATTGAATGCTCTAAGCAGAACTGTGACAAACATAGTGTCCAATCACTGCCCTCTTCACAAACTTGGGACAAATAGCTGGTCAACTCACGTCATGAATACACAACAATGACGCTCTCAGCCTCACTCTGGACAAAGATTTTCCAGCTTGCGGGACTACAATCTAAGTGCCAACAGAGCAATTGTCAGCGGGTTTAGTTAACTAACAACAATTGACTCTTTACGCTGCCACCAATGTTCACAATATTAGCAATAGCAATGACTTTAGAATAAATGTCTGTAACACACATTGTCACCACGGACATTTACACTATATTAGTGCTCTTTAAGAGACAGTAATGCATTAATGCATTCGACACAAGTTTAACACTTTTCAAAATATTGTTTAATAATGAAAGGTAAAAATGGTGCAAAAAAATAAATACAATTATATACAGTATATTTACATAGTAAACAGGTATTACAACAGAGACAACAATGCAACAGCAAAACAAAGGGGTTGACGAATGGAAAATACTTTTAGTCTGGTTCAGCAGAGTCCAGTCAACAAGGAAGGTGGTACATAAGATTTTACAGGTTTTCCTATGTTTGATGTTAAACGAGAGCTGTCAAGTGTATTTGCAGTCCCCTTTCCTGGACCTCGAGGGGGGTGTTGACTGAAATGGCTTGACCAATCACCAGTTATAAGGTGTGGCTGCTGGGATGTCATTGTGTTTATGACCATATACCAGATGCAGTTTTATACAGGTATTATTATCTTTGAATACCTATTGTCTGCTAACTTGCATATTATTGTCCAACATAGAATTACCTGTTGAATGCATAAAAATATGAGAGTTGTTGGATGTCGACTTTACCTAGGAGGGAAATTGGTTCGGTTACACTCATAATACTTACTAGGATAGAGATGTTTTGGCCCAACATGCTGCTAATTAACTGATAGAGGAAAATATGTAATTATTCTGGCTGTACTGCTATTATACCATGAGTTATGAAATACACAGAAGTTTTGGGTTCTTCAGGAGGAGGTAGAATGACTTTGGCTAGATATTTATGATGGGGAATTAGGAAGACAGATATCTGCTTGCTTTCCCAATTACTCAAGCTTGCAGATTTGACCATTGTATAACACCACATAGACATGTATTGGGGTTAGATTCTGCTAATCCTATGAAGGTACTGATAAGAGGTTTTGAAATGCAGCTAAATGCTTTGTATTGTATACACTAATATCCACTAATAAGGTCATTTCTGCTCTGTTTTATATTCTGAAAAAATGGCATATATGACCTGGACCTGAAGAATGTGGCTGCCACACATCTTTTCATGTGCCCAGTACACAATATCATTACAATATTAACTTAACATGCAATGGCACTGAGGTTTTTAGATACTTGGTTACACATCATGCACTAGGTTGATACTCTAGGTTCAATTAGGATTCATTTTTTTCAGAGAGAGAGTTATATTATAATGTTTTAAAATATATTTTTTATCTATCACCTGTTTCCTTGATCATAAATGCAACACCTTGCCTAGAGCATGTACATAAACTTTGTAGGTGGAACATGTGATCCACCCCCTTGAGGAGGCGTTTGCTCTGACACAAACTAGTCAGGTGTTTTTCTTAGGCCGCGTACACACGATCGAACATGTCCGCTGAAACTGGTCCGCAGACCAGTTTCAGCGGACATATCCGATCGTGTGTACGGCCGAGCGGACAGGTTTCCAGCAGACAAAAGTTTTAAAACATGCTTTAAAACTTGTCCGCTGGAAACCTGTTCGTCGGACATGTCCGCTGGTTAGTACGCCTAACCAGCGGACAGAAATCCCCTGCATGGATTCGACTCATGCATGGAAGCATTTTACTTCCTGGTTTGCGGACGTCGCGGCATCAACGTCACTGCGCTGTCTGTCCGTGGGGATTTTGGTTTGATCGTGTGTACACACATCAGACCAAAACATCCCCGGAGACATGTCCGATGAAAACGGTCCGTGGACCGTTTTCATCGGACATGTCTCCTCGTGTGTACGCGGCCTTACAGCTCCTGTCTTAATACGTTGTATAATTGATGGCTTGCCAAAAAATATGATAATATAATAAATCTATTATTTTTAGAAGTAACCAGTAATTTTAATCTAACAAGTGATCTGTTTGTATGTTGCCTGTCCTAAGTGTTTTTGTGCCAGTTTGTGACTTTGAATTTGCAGTCTCTATTTATACCATCCAGGGCAAACTGTAGGCTGTGGAAACCAGCTAAACCAGTGTTTTTCAACTCCAGTCCTCAAGGCACACCAACAGGTCAGGTTTTCAGGCTTTCAATAATTTTGCACAGGTGATTTGATAGTAATCACCACAGACATTTCATCTGAGGGAAATCCTGAAAACTTGACCTGTTGGTGTGCCTTGAGGACTGGAGTTGAAAAACACTGAGCTAAACTGAGTATCTTGCCTTAAGTGTTCCTACCATGAGAAAAAGTATTGGGGCTGCTATTGTGTCTTGCATTAATGCTTTTTGAGTCACAAACCGCAGAACAAGCATACTGTAAAGGGTATCAGAACATTTTCAGAAATCCTTAAATTTACTTGTTTGAATTTAGGAAAGTACTGATACCAATGCTTCAGCATGACAGCCAGATGACTAGCATTTTAGGGCGGCCTTCCTGATTCTCTGATGAGCATCCACTGTGGATCACTTTTCACAGAGTACTGAAGGCACAGCAGACCGGCATTCAGGAGAAAATACTACTGCCTTTTTTTCAATTTATTTTTTTTTGACACCTAAAATGACTTTAAAGGGGTTGTAAAGGTACAATTTTTCTTAAACAGCTTCCTTTACCTTAGTGCAGTCCTCCTTCACTTACCTCATCCTTCGATTTTGCTTTTAAATGTCCTGATTTCTTATGAGAAATTCTCACTTCCTGTTCTTCTGTCTGTAACTCCACACAGTAATGCAAGGCTTTCTCCCTGGTGTGGAGTGTCGTGCTCGCCCCCTCCCTTGGAGTACAGGGGAGTCAGGACGCTCTCTACATTGCAGATAGAGAAAGGAGCTGTGTGTTAGTAAGAGTCTTTACTCTCCTGTAGTCCAAGGGAGGGGGCGAGCACCACACTCCACACCAGGGAGAAAGCCTTACTGTGAGGAGTTACAGACAGAAGAACAGGAAGTGAGGATTTCTCAGAAGAAATAAGGATATTTACAAGAAAAATTGAAGGATGAGGTAAGTGAAGGAGGACTGCACTGAGGTAAAGGAAGCTTTTTGGGGGAAAAAATGTACCTTTACAACCCCTTTAAATTACCTCTTTGTCACATTTGAAGAGGTCAAACAACATGCTCAGATGCTAGTAAAAAAGTGAGGTTAAGTAGATAGTCTGAGTATCTTTTAAAAGACACATTTCATAGGGTTTTGAATAGACTTGCTTCAATTTAGTAATAAAAAGTTACACTTATTAATATAGTTCAAGGGCTTTGAGGATTGCTGATATATTTTTTTTGACAGCCAAAGTAATGTTTCAATTGAATACCGTGCTGCAACCACAAGATTAAAAAAAAAAAAAAAACACTCTTTGTCACCAATTTACAAGTTCAAAATTTGGGCATTCCTTATCCAGTCCTGATAACCTGCGATCCATATGTTCATCTTCATCTATTCAAATTGACAGGTAAGAAGTGTTCACTAAAATTTAAAAATATGTTTCCAACAAGTTGGGAACATCGCTATCAAAATTTTTTTTTTTAATTTCTACTCAAGATTATACTGAGAAATTCTGGATTGCACAAAATACTTCAGGGTTGAATAAAGTGTTTTTGAATATGTTGATGTAGTAAAAATGCTAATATCAACCAGTTATACAAACAATATTAAACCACTTCAGCCCCGGAGGATTTGGCTGCCAAATGACCAGGCCACTTTTTGCAATTCGGCACTATGTCGCTTTAACTGACAATTGCGCAGTCGTACGACGTGTCTCCCAAACAAAATCAACGTTCCTTTTTTACCACAAATAGAGATTTATTTTGGTGGTATTTGATCACCTCTGTGGTTTTTATTTTTTGCACTATAATCAAAAATAGAGTGACAATTTTGAATAAAAATAAATGTTTTTTACTTTTTGCTATAATAAATATCCCCAAAAAATATATATAAAAAAAACGTTTATTTTTTTTCAACTCAGTTTAGGCCGATATGTATTCTTCTACATATTTTTGGTAAAAAAAATCTCAAAAGGTGTTTATTGATTGGTTTTCGCAAACGTTATAGCGTATACAAAATAGGGCATAGTTTTATGATATTTTTAATAATATTTTATTTTACTAGTAATGACGGAGATCATCGATTTTTATCATGACTGCTACATTATGGCGGACACATCGGACACTTTTGACGCTACTTTGAGACCACTGTCATTTATACAGGGATCACTGCTATAAAAATGCACCGATTACTATGTAAATGACTTGGGCATGGAAGGTGTTAACCACTAGGGGGCGAGGGAGGGGTTAAGTGTGTCCTAGGGAGTGATTCTAAATGTGGGTGGGTGGGCTACCAGTGATACAACTCTGATCACTGCTCCCAATGACAGGGAGCAGAAGATCAGTGTCCTGTCACAAGGCAGAACATGGAGATGCCTTGTTTACACAGGCACAGGGCCCCCATCAGGAATTATGGGGCCCCTTACACAGCTTCAGACATGGGCCCCCTGGAGAACCGGAAGGGGGGTGGGTGCTGCCGCCTGAAATTGAGAAGAGGGGGGGGGGGTCTGCTGCGAATTGAGAAGCGGGGGGCCTTTACAAAAAAAGAAGAAATAAAGAAAAATGTATATAAAAAAGGGGGTAGCCACCCGCGGCCCTGGGGACTTCTGGGCCCTTTAATAAAAAGAAAAAAGAGAGAGAAAAAAAAAAATATATATATATATATTTTTTTTTTTAAAGGGTGGTTAATATCTGGGGCCCTGGGACCTCTGGCCCTTTAATAAAAAAATTAAATAAAAATATATTAAAAAATATTTTTTTTTATCAAAAATAAATTTAAAAAAGAGGGGGTTGCCATCTGGGGCCCTGGGGGCCTCTGGGCCCTTGGGGACCTCCAGACCTCTAAAAAATATTAAAAGAAGAAAAATTGGCCCTTAAAAAATGTTATAAAAATATATTAAAAAAATATATATTTTTATAAAAAAAAAAAAAAAGAGGGGGTTGCAATCTGGGGCCCTGGGGACCTCCGGACCCCTAAAAAAAAATAAAAGAAAAAAAAAAATTGGCCCTTTAATAAAAAATAAAATAAAAATATATTAAAAATTATATATTTTTATAAAAAATTAATAAAAAAGAGGGGGTTGCCACCTGGGGCCCTGGGGGCCCCTTACAGGTGTAATGCCTGTACCCCCCTGATGGCGGCCCTGCACAGGCATCCCCCTGTTCAGCAGCACCATGACACAACCACATTACACCGGCAGACATCGAGTCCATGGGTTCCTGGGGGCGCGGTCGCAGAGCTTGCGGCAGGGGTGTGCTCGCATGGCAGCAAATTTAAAGGGACGTACAAGTAGCACAGCCATGGCAAACTGCCGACGTAAAAGTGCGTGTGGCAGTCGGCAAGCAGTTTAATATTGATAATGGCACCACAACTTATACTCGTAAGATCTATAAGAAGGAGTAAAAATTCTTATGCCTAAAGGCTGGCCAGAAATGACAAAATAAATTGAATAGATACCTCCATCTACACAATCGAGGGGGATAGACGAATAAGCCACACCGAGTATGTATTCTGACAGCGGGGACTCAAACATTCCCTTTCGATAGAAGTCATTAGATTAACTTCTGAGGAGTTGGAGCAACCAAACAAAAATTTAAATGTGTGCGGTCCCTGCTAAACTGGACAAATTTTGATCCATCTCTTTAAATAAATTGAACACTAAAAGAAAAAGACAAAAATACACCAATTTTATTTGCAGAAAATTTTAAAAAGTTTCCACACAAGATCACCACAGATTCCACTGAAGATTTACACCTAATTCCACCCAGGTTTCACATTTTTCCATTGGAATAAATATTAAAAATGTATGAATCTTGTGTGAAAACATTTAACATTTGACTCATTACTGTATTGAAATGCAAAAATGCTTTCAACATGAAACAAAAATGTTTTTCCTGAAATGTTATCTCAATGTGATCTATACTCTGTGTCCTTATTTAAATACCTTAACATACAGGATATCAAAAGCACAAGGCAAGTTGTAATCTCTTGAAAGCAAAGCTAATATGAGGAGACAAGAAAATACATGTTTTGCATGGTAGTTTATTGTTTTCTGGGCAAAAATAGACTTTACAACTATTTTTAAAATGTGATTTCCTGCTGACAAAAAAAGACCTTCATGAATTGGAATCTTTAATGGCAAGGAATATTTTTCTTCAGTGATGTGTTGTGGGTTTATTTTGAAGTTAATGGGATTTTAATATGTGATGGTCTAATAAAGACCTTTAACCACTGGCTGTCTGTGGTAATTTCTCAAATTTTGCACACACATTAAAAGCAGCATTTTTTCTAGAACATTACTTAGAACCCCCAAACATATATTTTCTGAAAGCAGAGGCCCTGGAGAATAAAAAGGGGACTGTTGCAAATTTTTATGTCACGCAATATTTGTGCAGCCATTTGTCAAATGCAGATTATCATGGAAATATACGCTGAAATGAATCTTACTCAACCACAATACCCAATTGTTGGCAAGATATAAAATATGATGGTGTGTTAAATGGGTTGTAAAGGTACAATTTTTTTTCCCCTAAATAGCTTCCTTTTACCTTAGTGCAGTCCACCTTCACTTACCTCATCCTTCGATTTTGCTTTTAAATGTCCTTATTTCTTCTGAGAAATCCTCACTTCCTGTTCTTCTGTCTGTAACTCCACACAATAATGTGAGACTTTCTCCCTGGTGTGGAGTGTCGTGCTCGCCCCCTTCCTTGAAATACAGGAGAGTCAGGATGCCCACTAACACACAGCTCCTTTCTCTATTTGCAACGTAGAGAGCGTCCTGACTCTCCTGTAGTCCATGGGAGGGGGCGAGCACGACATTCCACACCAGGGAGAAAGCCTTTCATTACTATGTGGAGTTACAGACAGAAGAACAGCAAGTGAGGATTTCTCAGAAAAAATAAGGACATTTAAAAGCAAAATCGAAGGATGAGGTAAGTGAAGGAGGACTGCATTAAGGTAAAGGAAGCTATTTATTGAAAAAAACAACCCCTTTAAGCAAATAGATGCCAACATGTCAAGACTCAAAATTGCATACACCCATGAAATGGTGATGTAAAAAATTTACCTAAACTTTTTCATGGGTGACGGAAGTGCAGTCGCAGTTTTTTTTTTTTTTAAGTCAGCAGCTACAAACACTGTAGCTACTGACTTTTAATAAGGACACTTACCCGTCCTAGGCACCCGCAATGTTGACCCCCCTGAGGCCAATCCCTTGATAGTGGCAGGTCCTGGCTCCGCCATTCTCACTAAGGGAAACAGGCAGTGGAGCCTTGCGGCTTCACTGCCCGTTTCCTACTGCGCATGCTGTTCTCTGGGATAAACACAGTTACCACAAGACAGCGCGCCCCATTCCCCAGAAGACAATACGAGGAGGACAACCAGCCACAGACTAGGAAGAGGCAGATTAGGAAGATTGACTAGCAACCGCCATTTCTGTCAAGTAAAAATGTTTTTTTTCTATTTTTTTTCTTGTTTTTTTTTCTTATTTTTATGTATTTTTTTTTAGGGTGGTCTTGCGCTTTAAAAGCCTTTATAGGTCATTACTTTAGCTTAAATTGAGAAATATGGTGCTAGAAATATTGCTTGCACTCTGATGTTCCCGGTGATACCGCATCTTAGACAGTTGTCACTGAACATGTGCTCCTATTGGTTTTGCATCTCCTGCCTCGGTGATTGCTATAAAACCTTAGATTCCCCTTATGTCTCCATGGTCACCAGAACTTGATAAAAAAGTCAATGTCTTCATCAAGAATACAGACAACAATAAAAACTTGACATAGGTACTAACATGTTCTTACTTAATCTAGAACCCATAAAAAAAAGCCATTTTCTTTTTATATACTTTAAAGGAGTTGTAAAGGCTTGTGTTTTTGCATCCTATGCATTAAGGTGAAAAAACACTTGGCAGCCACCGGCCCCCCAGCCCCCCCGCTTTACTTACCTGAGCCCCTTCATCTCCTCGGCAGGGACGCGTCGTTCTTCTCTCCATGGAGTCCAGTCTTTAATTGGATATATTGATAGCAGCATAGCCATTGGCTCCCGCTGCTGTCAATCAAATCCAATGATGCAGGCCCCGGGGTCGAGTCATACATTTGGCGTCTAAGGACGCCGAGTGAATGACTCGGGAGCGCGCCTGCAAATTAAACCCTTTGAGAGAGTGCTTCTCCTAGAGGGTTATCTAAGAGAACTATCTATGGGAAAGAGCCGCAGAGGGTCCCCAGTAGAGGACATTCTGTGCAAAACTAGCTGCACAGTGGAGGCAAGTATGACATTATTTAGAAAGAAAAAAAAGAAGCTTTAGTATAACTTTAACTGCGTGAACCTAGCTCTATCTGAATATCTCGGTGTTGATGCCGTAGGTAACCTGGGAGTCTTTGATATCCAGAGTCCTTAGCTGTGCAAAAACTTTTATTTGAAAGTCAATTTTATGCTCTACTTCAACAGTTTGCGCATCACTATTGAACTCTGAATATAATAAGCCATCTCACTGAACCATTATGGAATGTGGGAGGCAATAGGCAGAGTTCAGGAGGAGACATGCCACTACCGCTCTGCTTACATGAATTCCGCTGGTGGTGTCCGTCACCACTGGAGCAGTTTATCTGACACATACCAATTTGCAGAAGGCACAGTGGTGAAAATGTACATTTGCGTTTGGTGTTCAAGCAATTCTTAAAGTCAAATGTTTAGTGAGTGGTATAAAAAATGAGAATCACATTTTTGTGGTTTAGGTAGCTATTTAACCTGCTAATGAAACAAACAAATTAAGTTTTAAAATAACTAAAACTAGAGCAGGGGTAGGCAACCTTGTGAGCACAGCGTGCTAAAAAATTTTTTTCAAAGAAATTGAGTGTTGCCAATTTTTAAAATAAAAGTAAATGCTGTAAACTACTTGAGTAGTAGTGAGAAAAATAACATCCTGTGCCTTCACAACTCAGATCACAGTCCCACCCCCCCCTGCAAATCTGCCCACCTCTAACACCATGCACATCTGCCCCACCTCTGTAACCCTCTGCTCATCTGCCCCATCACTGTAACCCCCTGCACATCTGCCCCACCACTCTCCTACACTGCACATCTGCCCCACCTCTGTACCTCGCTGCTCATCTGCCCCCACCACTGTACTACCTTGAACATCTGCCCCACCTCTGTACCTCACTGCTCATCTTCCCCACCACTGTACTACCTTGCACATCTGCCCCACCTCTGGACCCCCTGCTCATTTGCCCCACCACTGTAACCCCCTGCACATCTGCCCCACCACTGTAACCCCCTGCACATCTGCCCCACCACTGTAACCCCCTGCACATCTGCCCCAATGTAGCCCCTGCACATGTGCCTCAACGTTGTACTACCCTGCACATGTGCCTCAACGTTGTACTACCCTGCACATCTGTCCCACCGCTAAACCACCTTGCACATCTGTCCCACCATTTGTCCTACCACTTTAACCCCTGCTCATCTGCCCCACCATTGTAACCCCATGCACATCTGCCCCACCTCTGTAACCCCCTGCTAATCTTGTCCACCACTGTAACCCCCTGCACATCTGCCCAACCTCTGTACCCCTGCTCTTCTGCCCCACATCTGTAAGCCTCTGCTCCTCTGGCCCACCACTGTACCCCCCTTTACATCTGCCCCAACTTTGTACCCCTTGCTCTTCTGCCCAACCACTATAACCCCCTGCTTTTCTGTCCCACCACTGAACCCCCTGCTCATCTTTCCAACCACTGTAACCCTCTTCTCATCTGGCACAACACTGAACCCCCCCCCCTGCTTATCTGCCCCACCACTGTACCTCCTCTTCATCTGCTCCACTGCTGTACTCTCTTCTCATCTATGATATGCGTGATATGCAGAGTGGTGAAAGGAAGCAGACACGAAACACATCTACCTGTCCTGGCACACTCATCCTGCTGATCCACCTCTCGCATATAGCCCATGTGCTTGTATGTGATGTCACATACAAGCATCTGGAATGGATGCACAATGATGAGCTCAGGTCAGGGGAATTTTTTGAAAGCAGTGGGCCTGTGTGCAGGATCATAAGTTTGGCTCCCACAGCTGAGAAAAAGAGTGGGGCTCTGTGCTGCAGCAAAAGTTGGGTGTGATTTTTATTGCGCTGAATACTGGCTGTGGCTTAAAGGGACACAGGGTGCAGGGGTTTAGTAGTGATGCAAAGGTTCAGGAATAATTTCAACACAGTTCCCAGAAGCTCAACAGTATTTCCAAAAACTGTCACCTGATTGTGTTTTCTACAGCATTTGCCCAGGGTGTTTTAAACAAGAAAATATATGTGAAGGCTTCCTTAGCATACCTTCGATGCAGTGCATGAATTGATCCCTGCTTCAATACAAGTCTAATTCCAAGTAAGGAGAACTCAATACACAACCACAGATATCAAAGCATCAGAACTCCAAGTTACTTGTGTCTCCAGACCAGATCATGACCTCACATATTGATTGGCGAATCAATTAAAGGGGGCACCATATCTCTGCTAATAAATTATTTCTGTAAATAAGGAAGCTGGTGAACAGAAGCTCCTCAGCTGGGGCAATCTTGAACCCTGCCTAACCTTAACAACTGCCTCTAATGCCACATACACACGACCGTTTTTCATGACGAGAACAATGAAAAAAATAAAAATTGGTCATGAAAACCGGTCGTGCCTATGCTCTAGAGCATTTTTCTCAACGAGAAAAATGCCCGTTAAAAATCTAGAAGCTGTTCTATTTTTTCTCGTTGCTTTTCAAGTTTTTTTGCGTTGTGAAAAATGGTCGTGTGTATGCTTTAACGAGGGGGAAAAAACACGCATGCTCAGAAGCAAGTTATGAGACAGGAGCGCTCGTTCTGTCCGTCTGTCGTACGAGTTGTACGTCACCGCGCTTTGCTAGAACCCTTTTTTTCACGAACATGTGTATGCAAGGCAGGCTTGAGAGGAATCCAGACAAATCACGAAATGCATGACATGAAAAACGGTTGAGTGTACGCGGCATAAGCCCTCGTTCACACTAAACACGGCTTTGCAATTGTGGAAGTTCACCTAAACTTGCACGCTTGTAATACTAATACTACATGGTTTTTATATAAGCAGCTGATCAGGAAAATCTCGAAGGACAGACATGAAGGTGTTCCCATTAGCAGCCAAATGCTTGCATCAATTTTGAAACTGGAACGAAACAAATCAGCTAGTTGATTGGTTGCTCTGGACAGTACATACTGTACATGTTTGCTGGTATAGTCAATGTAGCGAAACATACATGACCAAAGTTAGGAATTTAAAAAAAAAAACTCTTTATGTGAAGCTTTGTCCTCTGTGGTTCATTTGCAGTGTTAAAAAGCTGTTAAATTTGGAGTACATAAGCTTAACAGAATAGCTTCAGTCAAAGCTCCCATGCTCAAATTCTTACTGTCCTGAGAGGTTATTCATGTATTTATCATGCTACATTCTGCTACAAATGTATACTTTAAGCTTTTTGCATGAACAGGATATCAAAAAGGGAAATATTTCTTTATAATTGTAAGCATAAGGCTCTCAAGCACATGTTTTAGATTAAGTATACAATCTTGGGTTGGTGTTTCTACATTGTTTACCAGAATATCTAAACTGTACACATAAAATTTACATAATAAGCCCATAATAAGTCAATCTAACTAATAGCATACAAATATTTGCATACCATGGATTTTCTTTTCTTAAATCTAATAGCGGTACTATTTCTGTTCTCAGCACTTTGATGAGCATCACTAAATTATTTTCTTTGAAAAGGCAGTTATTCTATTTTACTGTTTTAAAAAGAGATACATCAAATGACACCCAAGTCCACAGAACTTTCTGCTCCTTGAAGGCATATTTATAGCTGATTTTTTATGTTCTGAATAGATTTATCTGGGAATGCTGAAACAGCTTATTGTCTTTCTTACTTAATCAAATAGAGCAAAATGTAATAGGAAATCATCATACTTTGTACTTAATGGGTCAATATACTGCAACAAAAACAAAAAAATATAAAATATGAATAAAACATATAAATCTCTTTTGCGTTGTTCTCAAAGCACCAGGTTGCAACCAGTTATATGACTATAGTATACATCAGGTAGCCTGGCGTGCTATACTCATGTATTGTCAGAATTAGCTGTATTTTTATCTTGAGGGTTCAATAACAAACCCTATGGATTCTTAAAAGACTGTCACTAGGGGGAAGAAGGGCAAACTCCTTCAATCTAGCTTCATAGGTAATTGCAGCAACCAAGAGTTGCACATACTTACAGCAGCCCCCAAACCTTCCCATCTTAGCTGAATTCTGGGTGTTCTGACAAGTAAAACTCTTTCCAGCTTCTGCCAGAGCTTGACACTAAGCCTAGATTTTTTACACATTTCTGCAGGCCAATTAACATAGTTAGCCTTACCGGCCAATAGAAATGCAGGCGGTAGAAAGGGGCAGCCAATCCCTAAAATGTTGTCATGACAGGAAGGCTGCAGGTATGTGAATGAATCTCTAAGTGACTGCATTTCATATTTTCAGCACTTTCTACTTTTTACCCCAGTTTTACATTGATCTGGAAAGAAAGATTCATTGATATTTTGCTACTAAAAAAGTCTACTCAAGTTAGTTGCAAAAATGTCTAATAGAGGGATCAGATCAGGCCAGTGCCTTAATGACATAATGGCTTAATAACAATTTAACACTACAGTGGTATCTGAGCCTTCTTTCCACTGACTTCCGGCACGCTGGTGGGAGAGTATATAAAAAAGAAAGATCAGTGATATTTTTTATATGGCCGAGATTCTGAACTTGCAGTTTGAAAACACAGCTAACAAATCTTACTGAATAGGCATGTTGCAAACAAATCAGTTTCCAATGTTTTTGAATTGCTTGATTATTATACCCTAAGTTATCTTGAATTGCACTAAAGCCAGGAAATAGTGCAACATAAACATCAGTAGTTGCTCTGACCAATCAGCTAGAAGCCTTTGGACTGCCTCTCAAATTTGGAAAAACCTCAGAGTAGGCTGCTGTCATCAGTTTTATAGCATTTAATTATTTCACATCCTTCCTGGTAAAAGGGTTGCAAGTCCAAAACCCAGCAGCCTGTAGTGATGCCTGCAGGTTTGGCCCTCTTGCTAAGATGGATGGAACTTGATATTAAGAACTGAGACTGCCATTTTTGTAACCCATCTGTTATCAGTTAATTAAATATTATTTTTCATTCTTTTTATTGTGTGTGTGTTTAATTTAAATGGTACTATGTTGGGTGACTTACTGTATTTATTGGCGTATAACACTCACTTTTTTACCCTGAAAATAGAGGGTAAACTGTGCCTGCGTGTTATACGCAGGGGCAGTGGAAAGTTTTTATTCCTGAAAATTCCCTCTTAAAGTTAGGGTGCGTGTTATACGCCTGTGCGTGGTATACCCCTGTGCGTGTTATACCCCAATAAATATGGTACATGGCATATATAAACAGTTTTCATAGGGTCAGTGCAAATGGAGATCTTTTCAAGACCTGCTAATTATATTCTGAATTAAAGAACAATTTCACTAAAGTTCTTTTTTTTACATATTATGCGTTGCTTTTTCTAGAAAATTGTTGTTTTACACATGAAGATTTAATAAAGCGTACAGTTTTCATAGAGCATTATGAGTTTTCTAACAAGAGAACAGAAAATAAGCAATTTGGGTTTAGATTCCCTCTTGGAGATTGAGTCAAATGCAGGCATCTGAACAGACCAGATAAGGTAAGGGGATGACCCACTTTATACAGATGCAGTTGTGTGTGTAAATCTCAGCTTGAGCTATTGAGTTTTCTAAACAGGCATTTTTCATCGCAAGGTAGGTGGCATAGCATAGAAAACACATGAAAAGCATCCCGGAGTGCCAATTGCTTGATGGAAATAAAAATACAAAATATTTACATGCTATAGTAAATATTTACCTATTTACAATTATTTATTTAACTAAAGCAATATAAAGTTCCTTTCGTTTCAATATGTTTATGAAGTTTAAAGTAGTACAATGGTTATGTAAGTAAAAGAGAAATATAAGAACGGCAGTCATCAACAATAATGGGCAAGTATATAAACATTGGGAAGATCCCATACAAGTGTGAGTTCGGTACGTCTTGGTTACAAAATCAACTTTAAGATATATCTCCCAAACTTAACTGGGCGAATTCAAATGCAGCCCAAGGTCCATTAGCTTGTGTGCTGACCGCTCCCAGATAACTAATAGACAACAATAATCTATTTTTAAATCTGAAAAAAAAAAAACTCTAAACCAAATATATCCTCAGGGGGTAAAGGATACTGAGGAGAGAAGGGAGAGAAGAAAGAATAGAAGAATAAAAGAAAGAGATAGAGAAAAAGGAATAAAAAGAAGGAATGGTGTGCCCCTGCTCCTTGGGGGACCTAGCCCAATCCTCTGTTCAGTACGCATTTGTAAGGTATATAATCCATGGGTCCCATACTTTAGTGAACAAAGAGACTTTATCATTTAAAATGGCCAACAGTCTCTCGTTAACCATTATCCAGGATAATTTGGATTTCAAAAGATGAAAGGGGACAGATGGGGATCTCCAGGACTTTGCTATGGAGATTCTAGCCGCTACAAAAATGAAGGCTATCAATTTACGTAAATGTTTAGATATGCCTTCCACCGGACGCCCCAGCAGTGCCTACAGGGGTGATTTAGCAAGGTTCACCTGGGTCAAAGAGTATATAAAGTTATAGGTGCGTATCCAAAAATGCCTCACCCTTGGACACGTCCACCAAACATGATACATTGTGCCGTCAGTGGCACAACCCCTGAAGCACCGCGGGGATGCCCCCTGTACGAAGGCCACCACCCTCGCCGGGACCATGTACCACCTCATCAAAACCTTATAATTAGCCTCAATCAATGAAGTGTTAACATATGACTTGGAGGCCGTTAGTATCAACTTATGCCACTCAGTGATATCTAGTGTGATGTCCACATCTTGTTCCCATTTTTGCATACAAGCCATCTTTTGAGTACTAGAGGACAGCATAGTGTACAGTATGGAAATATGGCTGGTGTGTTTGTCAAAGGTCCTGCAAAGATGTTCCATGGGTGTAAAAAAAGAGAGGTCAGAAGAGTGTTGCAAAGATGTCAAAAAATGGGCTATCTGGACATAACGAAAAGATTCTGAATCTGGAAGACCAAATTTCTCCTGCAGGACCGATTTTGACAAAGCTCCCTTGTGATCACATAGATCTGCTATTCTCAGTAGACCCTTGTTAATCCACCACGAGAAATGTTGGGGGCGGAGACCGGGGGGAACAAAGGGTTATAAAACAAGGACGCCATTGGCGTGTGTGGGGACTTAAACTTATGAGCGGAGGCCAGGCGATCCCAAAGGCTCAGGGAAAAAGATAGTGACGGACATAATATAGACGGCCTGTCTTTACTCTTTAGCCACATAATGTGACTGACCTCTCTGTCCAGGATCGCAGATGACTCCAATCCCATCCAGAGCGGCCTGGATCGAGAGGTATGAAATCTAATCAAGTGGACCAATTGGGCAGAGTGATAATATTTAAGAAGATTGGGCATTCCCAGGCCTCCGCTTGATTTTGGGGCATATAGAGTTTTCTTGTTCACCCTAGGTCTCTTATGGTCCCAAATATAATCAATAAGTTTAGCCTGAAATTTTTGCAGGTCTTTGCCTACTATTGTTATTGGGAGAGTCCTAAAGAGGTATAGTACCTTAGGCAAAATGGTCATTTTGACCGAATACAACCTACCGAACCACGACGGGGGCCCTTTAGACCACCTCCGAAGGTCCTCCATCAACTTCCGGAATAGTGGGGGATAGTTCTTCTCATACAGAGTGTGAAGAGTAGGGGTTCAAAATATACCCAAATAAGGTAAAGCGTCGTCTTGCCAATTAAAAGTGAAAGATTCCCAAAGGGCCCGAACTATATGAGGCGGCAGGGATATGTTAAGGGCCTGCGATTTGGATTGATTTACATATAACCCCGTAAAAATTGCAAAGTCCCTCAAGACTATATTTAGGGTAGGCAATGAGGTGACTGGGGAGGAGAGGAGCAACAAGATGTCGTCCGCGAATAACGCACACTTATGTACCCTTCCCCCGCAGTCTACCCCCAGTATGTCCGGGTGAGATCTCACTTTGATTGCCAATGGCTCCAAAGCCAAGATAAATAATAGGGGAGACAGGGGGCAGCCCTGACGAGTACCCCGTCCTATACCGATATCCTCAGATTTATATCCCTTAACTAGCAAGTTTGCAGCAGGGTCACTATAGATCATACGATGCGTCCTTAGGAAATTTGAGCCAAACCCATATCTCTCAAGTATAAAAAAAAGATACTCCCAGGACAAGGAGTCGAACGCTTTGTGCAGGTCTAATGATAACAGCAAGGCTCCCCTCTGACCTCCCCCGTCCCACCCCGAATGCGGTAAAAAAGAGTGTTCACGCGAAAGGCCAGAACTTTAGTTAGCAGTTTAAGGTCTACGTTTATCAGGTTTATTAGGTTTGGGAATGACATGTATAAATGCTCTATTCTCATGAGGTGGAAGAGGGGAACCCTTACGCAAGCTATTAAAAAAGGCACAGAGGTGTGGGGCCAAGATAGCCGCATATTTCCGGTAGTAGTGACCGGTGAACCCATCCGGGCCAGGTATAAAGTTCCTTTAATGTAGAATTCTACTAAAGTCTAGTCAGTTCTAATAGGACAAATTGGTAAAGCAAACTATTTAAAAGATATTACTTTTATATCACTGCCCAGTTTTCGACAGTATAAAATTTGCTAGATGGGCCAGGATAGAGATATATCTATATTTATAGATATCGATATATCTAGATCTATCTATCAAAATATATTCATTTTTGGCAATGTTAAAATACAAAGGCCCAGATTCACGTAGATCGGCGCATTATCAGTCCGGCGTAGCGCACCACTTTTCCGTTAGACTTGCGCAATCTAGCCGCGTAATCCCGCGATTCACGTAGCTTTTACGCAAGAGATTGCGCAAGCGTAAGGTTTTTTCCGGAGGCGTAAGGAGGAGTAATACAAATTGGGAGGGACGTGGGCGTGTTACATTGAAATGAGCCGTGACCCCATGCAAATGAAGGGCCGGCCGACTCGCGCATGCGCGCGTGAAGGAAACCATGTCAGCTCCGTTGTGCGCATGCTCACAACTCGGGAGCGGCGCAATCAGTGATATTGGAAATGGACTAGGGCAATGTTGTGAACTACGCAGACAGCATAAATAGACACACACAAACGCCCTTCCATTGCAAAAGTACATCCCTTTGTGTCCCTTCCCATTGAATCAAGTGCTTTTGCTCTGTTGTTCGTTAGAGTGTGTTTTGTAGTTGTCAGATTAGTGTTCTGTGTGATCTAGTGCTTGTTGGTAGTTTTGTGAAAGTGTATTTTGATAAGTGTTTGAGACTGTTTGTTTGATTGATATATTTCAGAGCGTTTGTTTTCTTGCTTTATTGTTTGCTCTGATTTTTTGGTGACTGTTTCTTGCTGAGTGCTAGTGTGATTTTTGCCTGTTCTTTTTCTCTTTGTGTGTGTTCTTGTCTGATTGGTTGTGCTTGTATTTGTGACAGATTTTTGGTGACTGCTAGTGAGTTTGTTTGGAAGTATGACTGAGAGAAAAAGAAAGCTGAATTTTACTGTGGGGGAAAAAAGAATTCTTGCCCGGGCCATTAGCGACTATGGGCGTTTTCTCCACGGCCCGCAGAGTGCCACCACCACCCCGGCCAGGAGGAGGGAGATATTGGATATGATCACGGAGCAGGTCAATTCATCGGGGGAGGGGGAGACACGGACCCGCTCTGGGATTGAAAAGAAAATAAATGACCTCCGGCGTGAGGTGAAAAAAAAACTGGCCGCAATAAATGCCCATGCCAGGGGCACAGGAGGGGGCCCACCATGCCGGGTTAAATTTACAGCGACGGAGCGTGTGGTGGCCCTGACCTTTCACCGGCATGAAGTGGAGGGCCTGCCAGGCTTTGACACAAGTCCGGTCCCCGCGGTGCCAGGTAAGGTTTTTATTTCTCTCAGGTGTGTAGCATGTGTGGGGGAGGGGGTGAAAGGGAATATGTGGCAAGTGTGTGGAGCCTCCAACCTGTGAATGTTTTGTGTCATCCACAGCTGTGCAGGAGGGTGCAGGGCCATCTGGACTGACCGCTCCAACCCCAGGACAGCAGCCTAATGAGGCCCCCCCAACAAGGCCAGAGTCCGCAGAGGAGGAACAAGAGGAGGGGGAGGATCATGCGGAGGACGATCATGAGGAGGAGGAGAATCATGAGGAGGAGGAGTCCATGGAAGGCACTGGCCGTTTGGTTTCAGCGGACTCTTCCCCTCTGGCTGCAAGAAGCCTGCCCTCCCTAAGGGTGAGCCCCCCCCCCTCCTCCCCCAACATGTCTCCCCTCACAAGGGCCTCACCTTCTCCCCGGCAACAACCATCAGCTGGAGCCAGGAGGTCATCCCAGAGCACCAGGGGGGCGCCCAATCTCCTGCCCGCCTGTCTGAGAAGGAACCTGGCCACCCAGACCCGCCTTCTGAGACAGCTCTGCCAGACTATGGGGCGGGTGGATCAGAGCCTGTCCTCCATCAACGATAGGCTGGGTAACCTGGACTCCCACTCCCGGGCCTCCACAACCTGCCTAAATGACCTGCAAACTACAGCAGCAGGCGTTGGGCAGGATGTGAGGGCCCTTACCCAGGCTATCCAGGGCAACACGGCAACACTTGGTGCTGTCCTGGACAGAATAGCCGTGGCCTTGGAGGGCAGGCCGCCAGGTGGGCAGATCTCAGGGGCTGCTCCTCCTTCCCCGGCTTTTCCCCTCCCCCATGCGTCTCCCCTGAGGGTCCGGGGCCGTGGCCGGGGGCGCCCCAGGCGTGGCTCAGGCAGAGGGCATTAATTTTTTTTTTCCCCCTTCTTTTGTTTTGAAAGCATTTTTTTTTTTGTTCTCTGCTTTTTTTATTTTTTTCTATGCCTTATTTTTTTTTTGGCTGACATTTTTGGCATATTTTGGGTTGTGAATGATGTTTGAATGTGGGGGTGACATTCCTGCTGGAAAAGGGGTGTCATCCTCAATTTTGGTGGAGAAGGGTTCCCCAGGACCAGGGAGAAGTGATCCCCAGGTCCGTGTGAATGGTGTATGAATGTACAGTGACATAATTGGAGCCTTGACGTGGCGTTACTGCTCACCAGTCTTGCATGGTGGACTGGTGCCAATCCAATTTGATGAGGATGTGGGGTGTGTGTGCTAGGGACCATAGTGGTGTGCATGCATGCATTCTCATTGTGCCATGATTAATGTGTGTGTTTAACGTGCAAAGATGCCCAATATGAGCTGTCTCCTGACTGCTCTTCCCTCAGAAGACGGGGTATCCTCGGTTAGGGGTTGATTGTCTGGTTGGGGGGTTAGGTCATCACGTTCCTCTATCTGCAGGCCCTTCCTCACTGCGAGATTGTGCAGCATGCAACATGCAACGATGATATGGCACACGAAGTTTGGGGAATACAACAGTGTACCCCCAGACTTATCCAGGCATCGGAAACGTGACTTCAGGAGGCCAAAGGTGCGCTCCACCACTGCACGGGTTTTGATGTGTGCTTCATTGTATCGTTCCTCTCCTGGGGTTTGGGGGTTCCGGATAGGAGTCATGAGATGGGGTCCCAGGGCATATGCAGAGTCACCTGTAAAGGAAAAGACAGGAGAATGTTAGTCATGCATGTGCCACTTCTGTTGTGCATCACGGGAGGGGATAGTCATGCCTGACTCCCATGTCACTCACCAACCAGCCAGGTGTTCCCATACACGTTCTGTTCGAATTCCGTTCGGATGTGGCATTGATTGTAGATGTAGCTGTCATGGGTGGATCCGGGGTGTTTGGCACGAACGTGCCATATGAGGCCTTGGGCATCAACTATCACCTGTACGTTGATGGAATGCCAATTCTTCCGATTGCGGTACATGTGCTCGGTCTCATGGGGGGGCTGGAGTGCCACATGTGTGCAATCTATGGCCCCGATGGTGCGTGGGAATCTGGCAATTCGGTAGAAATCTGCCATTGCCTTGATTCGCAGCTCCTCAGTGGTGGGTTTTATGATTTGGTTGGCCAAGCGTGTGAGGATTGCAGGGACAACCTGGTGCACACATCTGCTCATGGAGGATTGTGACATCCCAGCCACCACTCCACTTGTACGCTGAAAAGAGCCACTGGCAAGGAAATGGAGTGTTGCCAGTACCTTGACCAGTGGCTGCACTGCATGTGAGCGTTGTGTTGGGCTGGTGATGTCCTCCTGCAAGGTTGTGGTTAATTCCAGGATGGCATGAGGGGGGAATCTGAAGATGCGAAAGACCTCTGAATCATTCATGCCAAACAGGTGTATGCGGGTGCGGTATACCCTCTCCCGTGCCATCCTCCGTGCCCTCCTCCTTCTTTGGTCATCTATATTCACTAGTGCAGCTATGAGCGACGATGCCCCTAGCATGTTGGCAGTCAAATTGTAGTGCAACACGTGTGTGTGGTCTGCTCCTCAGTAACGGTGTTGCTTTCTGTGAGATGTAGACGTTTTTTCAAAAGTTAGACCAGCTTTTAGGGGCTCTAACTTTAGACAGGACATTTTGCTGTTGCGCACATCGCGTAGCCTGCGCAGCAACTGCGTTTTTTTGTGGATCCCCGTAACTCCCTCATTAGCATATTTGACTAGCAAATCAATGGTGTGTCTAGCGCAGTTTTGCGCGAAGGGAAGCGCATGTCTAACTCAATTACGCCGGACAAAAAAACGTAGATTTCTGGTGTATATTGTTTTGTGAATCGCGTGCAACTATACGCACGCGCACATTTAGACTTACGCACGCGCAACAGCAGTTGCGCACGCGTAATCGCTCTGTGAATCTGGGCCAAAATATTTATTAAAGAACTGTGCCACACTCACCCTTATTTGTTTATTTTTTCCTTTAAAGGCCTGTTCTGTGTTGATATATCCATTCTTCATGCACAAATGGTCCAACTTGTAACATTCCAGTAAAAACTGTAAACATAAATCACATTGAAGTCTAACATTTTCACACCGAGAAAGATTTTGCTTTTACATACAATTTGTGTTTTTAAAGTGTGGGCTTTTTAGAATATATTTTGATATTATAAGTACAGTGTTATTGGGTAGCAATCAAATGAAAGGACCCCTTAAGGTTAATGATTTTGAAAAAAAATATTGATATTGAACTACTTCAGAAGCATGATCAAGTCTTTGAAGTTCTATTTTTCAAAAATGTTGGAATAATTTGTAGAAATTATACACAGAGGACAAACCAACTGGGTTAAAACTAGGTATGAGCCGAACACTCCCGGTTTGGTTCGCACCAGAACATGCAAACAAACAAAAAATTTGTGCGAACATGCAAACACCGTTAAAGTCTATTGGACACGAACATCAAGTGTTCCTTTTAAAGGCTTTTATGCAAGTTATTGCTATAAAAAGTGTTTGGGGACCCAGGTCCTGCCCCAGGGGACACATATTAATGAAGAAAAAGGTTTTAAAACTAATGTTTTTTCAGGAGCAGTGATTTTAATAATGCTTGAATAAAACAATAAAAAGGAAATATTTATTTAAATATTGTCCCTGGGGGTCCCCTTAGTCTGCCTGTAAAGTAGCACTGCTTTCCCCTGTTTATAACAGTATTGCAGCAAAATGACATTTCTAAAGGAAAAATGTAATTTACAATTGCTTGAGGCTGTAATGTATTGACAGATCCTGGCAATATACTGTACATAAAAAAATCTTTGAAAAAAACGGTGTGGGTTTCCCCTCCAGTCCATTATCAGGCCCTTTGGGTACGCCCCTGATGACGTAATTACGACAAAGCGATCGTCGGGCAGATACACACACACTGCACATGCGCTAACCGCCTCAGGCGGTCTGATACTAACACAGAGCTTTTTTAACCTTGCAAGGACTTTGTATCACTCTCTATGAATGAGAGTATTCTTATGTTGTTCAATTTTTTATCTCTAAAATAAATCCCTTTGTTTTTATACGTTTACACTATGGGATTGTCCCTTTCTTTCTCCCCACATGGTGTTTGATAACACACGCTCACATACATCTATGCGAGTTCCATTTGGAAGTACTGCTTAACCCCAAGAGGAGCTGTGGATTCCACCATCTAATCTATGGAGAAGATACCGTTTTGCCTCTGAGGATTACAATCTCCTGCTATGCCTGTTTAGACTACTCCTGAAAGGGATAGTCACAGGCTTTCTGGTGAGCCTTTATTTTCACTGGTGTTGGGCCACTGATGTCTGATTTTCCCTTCTTCCTCACCTGTGTATCTCCTAATTGGACTTTTTACTGCTTGCATCATCTGTATTGGAAGGGGCTGAAAATTCCCTGTTTTTTCTGTGGACTTTTTTTTGTTTTGCACTTCATGTGCTGAATCAGTCACTTGCATTGTCTATTTAGTTTATTCACAATATTTGTTGATATATATAGGTATTGGATACCTGTTGTTCAGTGTATATTGTTTTGCACAATGCTATAATAATTTTTGTATTCACTGCTTTTGCACATATCAATTTTCCAATGATTTAGATCACTCATAGTTTTAACATTGTTTATACCCATTGCCTTATGTATTAATTTATAGGGTATGTGTTGTCCAGCGCTACACTGTCCTCCCCAAAATCCATACCAGACATTTATCCAGGCATGCAACCTGGCAGGCCGCAGGAAAAGGGGGGATGAGAGAGCGCCCCCCCCTCCAGAACCATACCAAGCCACACACCACCAACATGGGGAGGATGCTTTGAGGTCCCACCCATGGGGACAAGGGCCTCATCCTCACAATCCTTGCCTGGGGTTGTGAGGGTCTGCAGAAGGGGGGCTTATCGGAATCAAGAAGCCTTCTATAACCAAAGGGGTCCCCAGATCCTGCCTCCCCCATGTAAATAGGTATGGGGTACATTGTACCCAGTCACCAAAAAAGTGTCAAAAAGCATGCAGGTCAGGTACATGCTCTGACCAATCATCATACAGCATTGCACTGTGATCTCGCAGTGCATTATGTGGCATTCTGCGGCGCTCGAATATCCTGCAAACTCCCCATATGTTTGGTTAGTTTTAGATCAAACGAACACCCAAACTTACGCTCGACTTAAACTGTGGGAGATTTAAATGAAAGCTCACATGTTCGTCAAAACTTATTGGAGACAAAGGGGAAGGTGAAAAAATATGGTGTTTGCTGGTTTCAAAGGATTTTACAATGGTTCCTTATGGTTTTGTAAATTCCAAAAACAGACCAACTTTTTATGCATTTTTTAGCAAAAGAAAAAATAAATAAACAAAATAAAGTGACAGTACACAAACTATGATCATATACAGCTGTGGCCAAAAGTTTTGAGAATGGCACAAATATAATATTTTCACAAAGTCTGCTCCTTCAGTGTTTTTGGATATTTTTGTTAGATGTTACTATAATATACTAAAGTATAATTCCAAGCATTCCAGAAGTGTCAAAGGCTTTTATTGACAATTACATTAAGTTTATGCAATGAGTCAATATTTTCAGAGTTGACCCTTCTTTTTCAAGACCTCTGTAATTCACCCTGGCATGCTGGCAATTAACTTGTGGGCCACATCCTGACTGATGGCAGCCCATTCTTGCAGAATCAATGCTTGGAGTTTGTCAGAATTTGTGTTTTTTTTTTTTTTGTTCACCCGCCTCTTAAGGATTGACCACAAGTTCTCAATGGGATTAAAGTCTGGAGCGTTTCCTGGCCATGGACACAAAATTTGATGTTTTGTTCCCCAAGTCACTTAGTTATCTCTTTTGCCTTATGGTGAGGTGCTCCATCATGCTGGAAAATACATTGTTCCTCACCAGACTGTTCTTGGATGGTTGGGAGAAGTTGCTCTCGGAGGATGTTTTTGTCTCATTCTTTATTCATGGCTGTGTTGTTGGGAAAATGTGTGAGTGATCTCACTCCCTTGGCTGAGAAGAAACACCACACATGAATGGTCTCAGAATGCTTTACTGTTGGCATGACATATGACTGGTGGTAGTGCTCACCTTTTCTTCTCCGGACAAGGGTTTTTCCAGATGCCCCAAACAATTGGAAAGGGGATTCATCAGAGAAAATTACTTTACCTCAGTCCTCAGCAGTCCAATCCCTGAACCTTTTTCAGAATATCCTGGAGAGAATTGGCTTCTTTGCTGCCCTTTTTGAAACCAGGCCATCCTCCAAAAGTCTTTGCCTCACTGTGTGGGCAGATGCACTCACACCTGCCTGCTGCCATTCCTGAGCAAGCTCTGCATTGGTGGTGCCCTGACCCCACAGCTGAATCGCAGTGGAGATGGTCCTGGCACTTGCTGGACTGTCTTGGGCGCCCTGAATCCTTCTTCACAAATGCAGTGGAAATGTTTTTTTTTTATGGAATTAAGTTCATTTTAATGGCAAAGAGGGACTTTGCAATTAATTGCAATTCATCTGATCACTCTACATAATATTCTGGAGTATATGTAAATTGCCATCATAAGCACTGAAGCAGCGGACTTTGTGAAAATGAATATTTGTGTCATTCTCAAAACTTTTGGCCACGACTGTACACAAAAATAAGAAAAAAATACAAAAACAACAAAAGCACCCCCAATTAATTAAAAAAAACTCACCCTCTCAAAAGTAAGCATTGCCACTGTTGTAAAATCAGTAATTTTATGCCAAAGTGAAAACCAGCTCTGTGTAATGGTGTTTTTTTTTTTTATATATAATAAAGGGGCTTATTGCATTTACAATGGATATTCTAAGATACAATCTGAAACTGGTAAAAGACTATCAAAGTCTGATTTTAGGAAAATAATAATCTATTAACAATACACACTTTGATCACCTAGCTGTGCATGTTAATGCCTATGGGAGGAGGGAGGGGGAAACACAACAGAACAAACCATCATCATTAGTTCCCTTAGGATCAGTTGGCTGGTAATGAGTGATGGTGTTTGTTGGCGTCTTTGAACACCTTTTGAAAATAATAGGTTAATTTTAAGTTGGTATATGTTTTTTTCATGTAAGCCCTAGCATATGTAATACTGTTTATAATGTATAGATATAATGTAATAATGTTTATAAGTATAAATGTTCAAAAACTTCTTAAATTTGATTTGTTTTCATGTGGATGTGTCCACTGTAGTCATATCAGGCTAGACATAAAGAAGGGGCCTCTTCCCCACAATTCTGGCATTGGGGGTCTGCAGGGGGGCTTATCAGAATCTGGAAGCTGGGTGTCGCCGTCCCTTAATTATTTAAGAGCTGTCAGATGGTGGGACTGGAGTTTTTTTTTCGTGTAGGCGGTGGCAGCGTGGCAGCGGGCATCGTGGTTGACGATGCAAAATATTGTATTCAATTCTTTTAAGCCACTGAGAACCAAAGCAAAAGCTAGCAAAAAAAAAATACATCATTCTCTCAACCTACTAGTGACTGTTTCAGGATTTTCTGTACAATATTTCCATAGCTTGGAATGCACATTGTGTATTCAAAAAAACATTTTGTCAACCTAAAAATTGACAGCGGTATCTTGTGCATGTCATTTATAACAAATAACTATTCAGACAACATTTTCTCAGATCTTAACTAGATCTTCTAAGAATTGCAAGCTTCAAATTTACTTTGACAGGAAGTATTACAAGATGATCAGAGTAGAATATCTACACTTTGAAACTGTTAACAACAAATACATTCTCCATCAACCTTCTTTCAATAAACTGTACTTTGTTTTCATCAGATAGGCATTACTGTAACCTAGTATGCGAAAAAATAATAGTTATCCAAGTGCAATGCACAGTGTGTTCTGCTTAAAACATCTAGTTATGTCTAATAAAACAACCCCATATTTTCTAACTCCACAAAGATTTTCAAATACCGTACATGATATTTCCTTTCTGAACATTAATATTCTGCTCAGCTGTGTAGCTATGTGGAAATTTAGGGTAAAAGTACACTGTAGAGTTTAATAAAAATCACATTTCTTCATCTCAGGAAAAAGTTGTACAACAGGTTTAAACAATTAAAATTCCTGCAGTGGCAAGTGATCTACAGAAATTGTTTCCATGTTCTGCTTAGAACATATCCAATCATCAAATTTAAATACTTTCTGCTTTTCTATTTCACAGAAGACTGGGATTATTGTTAAATATTTTTGAGGATTATTAGTATTTAAAATCAAATATGCAGGAACAATTATCTTTTTCATTGCACTAAAATATAGTATATATTCAATACTACATTTCTGGTATGTCAGTTATCACTTATTATTTTTCTGTTCTTAATATATTGTGTAAATGTGTGCTGCCTCTAATATTTGTAACAAACTATAATGGATTACAGTCAATGTTTACACACACAGAGATATATCTATCTATTTAGCTATATACTGTATATATACACACACACACATTTTTGTAAGGCAGATATGCTTAAGTGATATTGGCAGCATTAATATTAACCACTTAAGCCCTGGACCATTTTGCTGGTCAAAGACCAGGCCACTTTTTGCAATTCGGCACTGCGCTGCTTTAACTGACAATTGCGCGGTTGTGCGACGTGGCTCCCAAACAAAATTGACGTCCATTTTTTCCCACAAATAGAGATTTCTTTTGGTGGTATTTGATCACCTCTGCAGTTTTGATTTTTTGCGCTATAAACAAAAATAGAGCGTCAATTTTGAAAAAAAAAAATCAATATTTTACCACATATAACAAATTGCATGGGCATCTTAGTACATATGCAATGTTTAAGCTTTGACAAATGAGGTAATGTCTGACCCTAAAGCTCATGGTGCCACCTGAAAGGTCACATTATTAATAAAATGTTTACATAAGGCACATCCATATATCTGGCTGATGGATACAATCATCTTTAACACTAGATAATCTGTATGATTACATTTTTGATATACACTCTCTACCAACCAGACATGTATCGAAGGGAAAGTAATATTCTACTTCTCCTCTAGAGCTATGGGGCCAGATTCAGGAACACTTGCGCTGGAGTATTTCGATATGCGCCGCGTAACTGTGATGATGCGCCGTCGTTTCTATGTGCCCGTACCCACCAAACTAGATGCGCCCAATAACGGGTCATTTGCGACTGGCGGAACGTTCCGACGCCAGGTATCGTCAGCGCTTAATTTCGTTGGGCGCATCAGTCGCGCCTATTGATTTCCCCTGCAAATATGCAAATGAGGGATTTTTCACAATTCACGAACGGATTAGCACCATACGCTGGCTACATGCGCCGCGCGTATCTCGTCCGTCCGCGCAAAGTTATTTCTACAAAAGGCTGCTTTATCTTTACTCCAGATGGCCACAGGTCAGCAGGAGAGCAGCTACAGCAGCGTTTACCGACGATAAGAGCTAGCTGAGCACCCCACTTGCAGGACAACACCTCTGTCCATGCTTGTCTGTCAAATTTTACAGCCATGGAGGAAGACATCATAGGTCTCCATAGCCGAGATGACGCTGACAGCTCCTGGCCATTAAAGTTCAGCTTTCTCCTGTGTGTTTGCGGGAACGGAGCAGCCATCTCAAAACAAAAGTAACATCACTGCGGGGAGGGGGAGCAGGATATACTTTAGTGCCGAAATGGCGCTTCTACGGGCGCATTTAAACGCCCAACGGAAGGCATTGCGCTGACGTTTCCCGTGAAGTGGTGCCGACGGAAGTTGTGAGCATGCGCACAAAGGGGGCGAGTGGAGCCGCACTCACTGCGCATGCTCCGTGGTTGATGCGCTGAACGTAAGCCTCTGCGCTGGGCTCCGCCCATCATTTACATATGATCACACCCACTTCCACTTGCGTCGGGTTACGCCAGCGCATTATCGTTACTCTGGCGCAAGTTTACGCGCAACTGCTATGTGAATTACAGGACTTGCGCTGAAAGGGTCTTCAGAGTAACGTAAATGAGAAGCGTTACTCTGGAGCAAAGATGCTCTCATCTACCTGAATCTGGCCCATGGTCTATAGAGTTATACCGCTAAGTTACACAATAAGACCATTATATGGAGCTCTGGCTGATGCATTCACGTTTTCTGTTGCTTGTGCCTTGCTCTGACAGACATAGCTTTCTTTTTCATTTTGAGATATGTTCTTCGTCTTTATTAGTGAAAGCATTACTATTTTGGACATAAGACACAGATCTGGAACCCACAAGCCCTCTGTCCCTAAAGAAGTTCTGCATTTTGTCTTTCGAAACACGTAGGTCATTCTGTGCATTTCCTTGCAGCTGGTTTCCATTTCTATTCCCAATATTTGTGTTTGTTGCATATATTCCCATATTCATGTTATATATTATGTGCAATACATTTTGAATACTTTTTTACTATCAAACTGTTTGTGGCCCGATTTAAATTCCCAATCTGAGAAATTAATGTTCTGACTCTTGGCAGCAGAGATAATGCATAAGACAGGAAACGGTCTAGTTATGTTTGTCCTGCACATTCAGCAAGGCAGCAAATAAGCATAGTTTAAATGGCAGATTTTTGTTACAGCAATTACATCTGCTTGTTTGAACACAAACAGGTTGCACTTGTAACTTTTTTCATGCTCTGTCAACAGGCTTCCAAAGCAGAGCAAGCAAAAGAGAACACTGAGCATCAGTCAGTTCACAAAGACTTGTCCACAACAGACTAATCATGAGATCTGGCTACCAGGTAAGGTATGGGCCTAGAAATGAGGGCCCAGATTCACGTACATCTGCGCATTATTGGACCGGCGTAGCGCACCGCCTTTACGTTAGACGTGCGCAATTTTGCCGCGTAATCACCCTATTCTCGTAGCTTTTGCGCAGGAAATTGCGCATACGTAACGTTTTTCCAGAGGCGTAAGGAGGAGTAATACAAATTAGGAGGGACGTGGGCGTGTTACATTGAAATGAGCCGTGACCCCATGCAAATGAAGGGCTGGCCGGCTCGCGCATGCGCGCTTGAACGAGACCATGTCAGCTTCGATGTGCGCATGCTCACAACTCGGGAGCGGCGCAATCAGTGAAATTGGAAATGGACTAGGGCAACGTTGTGAACTACGCGAACAGTATAAATAGACACACACAAACGCACTTCCTTTGCAAAAGTACATCCCTTTGTCCCTTCCCATTTAACAAAGTGCTTTTGTTCTTGTTGTTCGTTGCGGTGTGTTTTGTAGTTGTCAGATTAGTGTTCTGTGTGATCAAGTGGTTGTTGTTACATTTTTGAAAGTGGTTTTTGATAAGTGTTTGAGAGACTGTTTGTTTGATTGATATATTTCTTTTTGTTTCTTTTCCTGCTGTATTATTTTTTTTTTTTGGGGACTGTTTCTTGGTGAGTAGTTTTCTCTCTGTGTGTGTGTTTGTGTGTGATTGGTTGTGCTTGTTTGTGTGCGTGAATTTTGTTGACTGGGACTGTTTTTTTTTGGAAGGATGACTGAGAGAAAACGAAAGCTTAATTTTACAGTTGTGGAAAAACAGATTCTTGCCCGAGCCATTAGCGAGTATGGGCGTTACCTCCACGGCCCAGAGAGTGCCAACACCACCCCGGCCAGGAGGAGGGAGATTTTGGATAGGATCACTGACCAGGTGAATTCTGCGGGGCAGGGGGAGACACGGACCAGGTCTGGGATTGACAAAAAAATCAATGACCTCCGGCGTCTGGTCAAAAAGAAGTTGGCCAGAATGCATGCCCATGCCAGGGGCACATGAGGGGGCCCACCATGCCGTATTAGCCTGACAGCGGAGGAGCGTGCGGTGGCCCTGACCTTTCATCGGCATGAAGTTGAGGGCCTGCCCGGCTTTGACTCCAGTCCCCAGCCCGTGGTGCCAGGTAAGTTGTTTTCTTTTTTAATATCAGGTGTGTAGCATGTGTGGGGGAGGGGGTGAAAGGGAATATGTGGCAAGTGTGTGGATCCTCCAACCTGTGAATGTTTTGTGTCATCCACAGATGTGCAGGAGGGTGCAGAGCCATCTGGCCTGACCGCACCAACCCCAGGACAGCAGCCTAATGAGGCCCCCCCAACAAGGCCGGAGTCCGCGGAGGAGGTTCAACAGGAGCTGGACAATCATGAGGAGCAGGACAATCATGAGGAGGAGGAGAATCATGAGGAGGAGGAGTCCATGTCAGGCACTGGACGTTTGGGTTTTGAGGACTCCTCCCCTCTGGCTGCCAGCAGGCAGGCCTCCCTAAGGGGGAGCCCCCCCCCCTCCTCCCCCAACATGGCTCCCCTCACAAGGGCCTCCCCTTCTCCCCGGCCACAAGCATCAGCTGGAGGCAGGATGTCATCCCAGACCACCAGGGGGTTGGCCGATCTCCTGCCCGCCACCCTGAGAAGGGACCAGTTCCTCCAGACCCGCCATCTGGGACAGGTCAGCCAGACATTGGTGCGGATGGAGGAGAGCCTGTCCTCCATCAAGGATACGCTGGGGAACCTGGACTCCCACTCCCGGGCTTTCACAACCTGCCTAAATGAACTGCAGACGACATCAGCAGGCGTTGGGCAGGATGTGAGGGCCCTTACCCTGGCTATCCAGGCCAACACGGCAACAGTTGGTGCTGCCCTGGACAGAATTGCCGTGGCCTTGGAGGGCAGGCCACCAGGTGGGCAGAGATCAGGGGCTGATCCTCCTACCCCGGTTTTACCCCTTCCCCATGAGTCTCCCCTGAGAAGCCGGGGCCATGGCCGGGGGCGCCCCAGGCGTGGCTCACGCAGAGGGCAGTAATTTGTTTTTCCCCCCAATTTTTTTTTTTTTTCAAATGTTTTTTTTTTTTTGTCTTTTCTTTTTATTTTTTGCTGGAAATTTTTTGATTTTGCAGGTCATTTTTTTTTGGGGTTGTGAATGCTGTGTGAATGTGGGGGTGACATTCCTGCCGGAAAAGGGGTGTCACCCTCAATTTTGGTGGAGAAGGGTTCCCCAGGACCAGGGAGAAGTGATCCCCAGGTCCGTGTGAATGGTGTATGAATGTACAGTGACATAATTGGAGCCTTGGCGTGGCGTTGCTGCTCACAAGTCCAGCATGGTGGACTGGTGCCAATCCAATTTGATGTGGATGTGGGGTGTGTGTGCGCTAGGGACCACAGTGGTGTGCATGCATGCATTCTCATTGTGCCATGATTAATGTGTATGTTTAACGTGCAAAGATGCCCAATGTGAGCTGTCTCCTGGCTGCTCTTCCCTCAGAAGACGGGTTAACCTCGGTTAGGGGGGGATTGTCTGGTTCAGGGGTCAGGTCATCACGTAGGTCAATCTGCAGGCCCTTTCTTTCTGCAAAGTTGTGCAGCATGCAACATGCACCGATGATCTGGCACACAAAGTTTGGGGAGTACAAGAGGGTACCCCCAGACTTATCCAGGCATCGGAAACGTGACTTTAGGATGCCAAAGGTGTGCTCCACCACTGCTCGTGTTTGAGCATGTGCTTGATTGTATCTTTCCTCTCCTGGAGTTTGGGGGTTCCGGATAGGAGTCATGAGATGGGGTCCCAGTGGATATGCAGAGTCACCTGGAAGGGAAAAGACAGGAGGATGTTAGTCATGCATGTGCCCCTTGTGATGTGCATCATGGGAGGGGATAGTCATGCCTGCCACCCATGTCACTCACCAACCAGCCAGGTGTCCCCATACACGTTCTGATCGAATTCCATTCGGATGTGGCATTGATTGTATATGTAGCTGTCATGGCTGGACCCTGGGTGTTTGGCACGGACGTGCCATATGAGGCCTTGGGCATCGACTATCACCTGTACATTGATGGAATGCCAATGCTTCCGATTGCGGTACATGTGCTCTGTCTCCTGGGGGGGCTGGAGTGCCACATGTGTGCAATCAATGGCCCCCACAGTGCGTGGGAATCTGGCAATTCTGTAGAAATCTGTCATTGCCTTCAGCCGCAGGTCCTCAGTGGTGGGTTTGATGATTTGGTTGGCCATGCGTCTGAGGATTGCAGGGACAACCTGGTGCACACATCTGCTCATGGAGGACTGTGACATCCCAGCCACCACTCCACTTGTACGCTGAAAAGAGCCACTGGCAAGGAAATGGAGTGTTGCCAGGACCTTGACCAGTGGCTGCACTGCATGTGAGCGGTGTGTTGGGCTGGTGATGTCATCCTGCAGGGTTGTGGTTAATTCCAGGATGGCATGAGGGGTGAATCTGAAGATGCGATACACCTCAGAATCACTCATGCCAAACAGGTCTATGCGGGTACGGTATATCCTCTCCTGTGCCATCCTCCGTGCCATCCTCCGTGCCCTCCTCCTTCTTTGTTCATCTAAAGTCAGTAGTATAGCTATGCGCGACGATGCCCCTGGCATGTTGGCATACAGATTGTTGAGCAACACGTGTGACTGCTGAGCTGCTCACTAACAGTGTTGCTTTATCTAACAAGTAGACTTTTTTTCTTTTTTTAGACCAGCTTTTATCAGCTCTAATTTTAGACAGGACATTTTGCTGTTGCGCACACTGCGTCGCCTGCGCTGCCCCAACGTTGTTTTGTGGATCCCCGTAAGTCCCTCATTAGCATATTTGACTAGCAAATCAATGGTGTGTCTATCGCACTTTTGCGCGGACGGATGCGCCAGTCTAACGAAATTACGCGGGACAGATTTTTTTGCGTATCTCGTTCTGGGGATGCCGCGCAACGAAACGCACGTGCACATTTAGACTTACGCACGCGCATCTCCTGTTGCGCAGGCGTAATCGCTCTGTGAATCTGGGCCGAGGGCTTTATACAACTTCAAGCCATACAAAGATTCTAGGATCCAGGACCTAGGCCAAAACTGAAGATTTTAAATAATTTTTTTTTTTAGCTTTCTCCACTTCAGTCAAACCCTGGCAATCCCTGACACAACTAAATTTGGGAAAGAGGACAAGAAAAATATATTTCTAGATAGGGGATACTCTGTGGAACATCTTAACCACTTTAGCCCCGGACCATATTGCTGTCCAAAGACCAGAGCACTTTTTGTGATTCGGCACTGCGTCGCTTTAACTGACAATTGCGCGGTCGTGCGACGTGGCTCCCAAACAAAATTGGCATCCTTTTTTTTCCCACAAATAGAGCTTTCTTTTGGTGGTATTTGATCATCTCTGCGGTTTTAATTTTTTGCGCTATAAACAAAAATAGAACGACAATTTTGAAAAAAATGCAATATTTTTTACATTTTGCTCTAATAAATATCCCCAAAAAAGATATAAAAAAACATTTTTTTTCCTCAGTTTAGGCTGATACGTATTCTTCTACATATTTTTCGTAAAAAAAAAAATCGCAATTAGCGTTTATTGATTGGTTTGCGCAAAATTTATAGCCTTTACAAAAAAGGGGGTAGTTCTATGGCATTTTTATTAATATTTTTTTTTTACTAGTAATGGCGGCGATCAGCGTTTTTTTTCAGTACTGCGATATTATGGCGGACACATCGGACACTTTTGACACATTTTTGGGACCATTGGCATTTTTATAGCGATCAATGCTAAAAAAATGCATTGTATTACTATAAAAATGCCATTGGCAGTGAAGGGGTTAACACTGGGGGGCAGGGAAGGGGTTAAGTGTGTTCCTGTTTGTGTTCTAACTGTATGGGGGGTGGCCTCACTAGGGGAAATCACTGATCTTCTGTTCATACATTGTATGAGCAGAAAATCAGCGTTTCCCCCACTGACAGGAACGAGAGCTTTGTGTTTACACACAAAGCTCCCATTCCCCGCTCTGTAACGAACGATCGCGTGTGCCTGGCGGCGATCGTACCCGCCGGGCACGCGCGCGGGACTCGGGGGCGAGCGCGTCGGCCCCCGCCGCCCCCCCCCCCACTAGTGCCCGCTAAAGAGAGTGGCCGCAGTAATATGACGGCGGGCGGTCGGCAAGAGGTTAAAGTAAGATTGGAGTCGAATGAGAACAAGCAGGGTAAGGGAATGAGAAAAACAAAGATTTTGTATGTCAAAGTCATGGATTGTTACAGTGGGTGTTTGCGCATGCAAGTCATAACTGACATATTCTGCAGGCAGGATATCCCAATATTGAGGAATTCAAGAGCATCTCTATACAAGTGTGTATACGTAATACCGAAATTGGAGATCATGTGGTGCATGCTAAGCAGAGGAACCAGGACATTCCACAAACATTTTAAGGGCCAGCAAGGAAAGGATAATTCTCTGTTTGTCATACTCTGGATGTAAACATTTTTTTAAAAGTGTGACCTTTCAGGTGGCACCAGGAGCCTTATGCCGCGTACACACGATCACTTTTTGCGATGAAAAAAAAACAAAGTTTTTTAAAACGTCATTTAAATTGATCGTGTGTGGGCAAAACGTCGTTTTTTGTCTTAAAAAAAACGACCAAAAAAAAATTCCAACATGCTTGAATTTTTTGTGTCGTTTTTCAACACGTCGTTTTTTGTGTCATAAAAAGTGATGGTGTGTGGGCAAAACGATGTTGAAAACGACGTTTTTAAACCCGCGCATGCTCAGAAGCAAGTTATGAGACGGAGCTTCAATGGAAAAGAGTGCCGTCGAACGTGGTGTACGTCACCACGCTTTGCTAGAGCTTTGTAGAAAAACGATGGTGTGTACGCAACGTCGTTTTGGAAAATTAAGTTTGAAAAACGTCGTTTTTTTCATGATTGAAAACGTTGTTTTTTTCATCGCAAAAAGTGATCGTGTGTACGCGGCATTAGGGTCAGACATTACCTTGCTTGTCAAAGCTTAGACATTGCATATGTCCTAAGATGCCCATGCAATTTGTTATATGTGGTAGAAATTGCCGAGATGCCTAGGGATAAAATATCCCAGCATAAATCTTCTATAAAACTAAACAGATGAAGACATTTTATGGAGGCAAGATACAAGGATACAGATCTTGAGTTTATGATTATTGACCAGATTCTAAAACCTAGACATGGGGCAGGGGCTGTATTACCTTGCCGAAAAAAAACGTTTATTGAATACACTAGCTGGATACTTTTTCACTGCATGGTTTAAATTATTATTTTGACTTTCTTCTCTTTTTATGATGTTTATGTATTGTATTTTACAGTGTTTCAGATTTCAATTCAGATTGTTGCAGTGGATCAAAGAACATCAGATCATTGAATGTGTGGCCACACCTATTGTATGAAGTTGAACTTAAATTATTCAATTACCCTTTTATATTGTATTTGATCTATCGAATTAGAAATGTTTATTTTGTGTACCATGTCCGGTAACTGTATTATATAGACTTGAGAGATAAGCTGTATAATAAAAACTCGAGAAAGGGTATTGTATTGCTCCCTGAAATGTTGCTGTACTGCTCTACAGCTTAATGAGCACTAGTTTTGGCCTTTAATGTTGCAACCCAGTATGTTTGTGAGATTATATATATATATGTATATATATATATATATTATATATTATACACACACACACACGTGTGTATATATACAGTATGTATGTGGGTATGTATCTCACAAAAGTGAGTACACCCCTCACATTTTTGTAAATATTTTATTATATCTTTTTATGCGACAAGAAATTACACTTTGCTACAGTGTAAGTAAGGGAGGGAAAATTATTTTCACTTAGAGGTATACTCACGTTTGTTGTCAGCAGTTTAGACATTAATGGCTGTGTGAGCTATTTTAAGGGGGCATCAAATGTACACTGTTTTACAAGCTGTACACTCACTACTTTACATTGTACAAGCAGTACACTCACTACTGACAACTTCAGTGTTGTCACATGAAAAGATACAGTAAAATATTTTCAAAAACGTGAGGGGTATACTCACTTTGTGACATACTGTTTGCATAATATATATATATATATATATATATATATATATATATATATATATTGTAAGGGGTTACCTCGGTAGCGGGAGTGTGTGACCCCCTGGATGGGTTCACTACACACTGAACTACACAGAGAGGCAGCCGAAGAAGGTTGAAAACAGAGAGTTTGGTTTATTCTTCCATATTGCTGGAAACAAGTGCAAGCATCCAAACAGCATAAACAAAACAAAACATAAAATAAACCCTGGCCACTTGGGGCGTCTACCTTCACCACACAGGAACCTATCTATGGAGTCTGGCACAGCCTACTGCTGGGCAGACACTGCTGATCATACAGCAGAGAAACAATAGTCTTTTTTGATTTTTATCACACAGAAAAATCAACAACCACCTCACCTCTTCAGAAGTCTTTCTCACTGCTCTCCTTAACTCAAAAAGCCTCAGGATGCAGCAATCAGTAGTCACCCTCTGGATGAATTATAGAGGCCTTAATTGCCTCATTCTGAACAGCTGAAGTTTTCCAACGCCCTAAACCTTTCTGGCTACTTCTGCAGCCAACACCTGGTAGTAATTGGTGTATTGTCTAAACAAGGCAGAAATGTATCTCCCACCCACAGATTTACCTGACTTCCTGTCACTATATATATATATAGCGCTACCCCATTCAGGAGCCGCTGATTAGATTTGGGATGTACTCTCTTCACTTTTGGCTCACCCCTATTTAACTGGCTCAAACCCTCCCTTGACACATCAGATGTCTAGCAAATGTATTGTGACCTCTGCTTGGCCGGGGTCACAATAGCAGGCATATATATATATATAAGTGGTTTTAAAGTGGTTTTAAAAAATGAGTGTTGTAAATACCGAATTTCAGCTTTCTTCAGGCCGGTCAGGTGACCCGTGGCCACTTTACAACTCCAATGGTTGGCTTCTGCGGTAAAGAGACGAGTGGTCACGTGATCTCCCCAGCTTACATCAGAGGGAGATCACGACCCCTCCCGCAGAAGACATCCATCAGAGTTATAAAGCGGCTATGAGTCATGTGACTGGCCTGAAGACAGCTCATATTTACAACACTAGTTTTTAAAAAACAACTTACACAGTGTGCTATGCCAGTCTCTAATAGAGGGGCTGGCATAGTCTTGTATAAGCTAACAAAACACTTTAAACATTTACCAGAGCCTGATCTCGATCCAGAACCGTGTCCTTCTGCAGCAACTCTTCCCTGCTCTCTCTTTCCACAGGAGACTTGACAACATAGGTAGCCATTGGCTCCTGTTGCGGTCAATCAAATCCTGTAAAGAGGGAGCAGGGCTGAGTGGTGCTGGGTGTGTCTATAGACACACACAGTCCTGCTTGAGATTGAGCCTGCATGATTGCCCCTATAGCAAGTGGCTTGCTATGGGGCACTCAGAGAAGAGGCAGAGCCATGACTGCCAGCAGAGGACCCCAGAATAGGAGGTTTGGGGCCGCTCTGTGCAAAACCATTGCACAGAGAAGGCAAGTATGACAGGTTTTAAAAAAAATAACCTTTACAATCACATTAAGTATATATTGCTGAATTTTGTGTTTTACAACAAGCTGTCCTTTCAATTTTTCCCACATAGATCAGTCTCTGAACCCAACTAAAAACAAAATGCTTTCCGTCAACTACTGTATAGCAGGTCAGTGAAATGGTAAGGTGTAAACAGAATTACCCACTCTAATTCCTTTATGTGCTTTATACGTGTGAGAAAAATTCACAGCTTCAAAAATACTGACCTAGCCATAGGTTTACAATGTGAACGATCTTCCCTCCTAGCAACAGGCTAAATCTCAACATCCTTCACTAATCGCACATGATTTGTCAAAAGTTTTAAAACATTATATGTGCCAAATAAATACAAAGAAATGGAGGCATGTCCTGATAAGCTACATTCAGTTAAAAAGACTACTTACTTTACTTGAAGACTAATCCAATCCTCCTGCATCTTTAGAAAATTAAAAGATATACAGTGGAACCTTGGATTCTGAGCATAATACGTTCCAGTAGAATGCCTGTAATCCAAAGCACTTGCATATCAAAGCAAAGTTTCCCCATAGAAGTTAATGGAAACAAAGGGCCAGATTCACGTACATCTGTGCATTATTGGACCGGCGTGGCGCACTGCCTTTACATTAGACTAGCGCAATGTAGCGGTGCAATCACCCTATTCTCGTCGGTTTTACGCAGAAATTTGCGCCTGCGCAACGTTATTTCAGAGGCGCAAGGCGGAGTAATACAAATTGGGAAGGACGTGGGCGTGTTACATTGAAATGAGCCGTGACCCCATGCAAATGAAGGGCCGGCCAGCTCACGCATGCGCGCTTGAAACAGACCATGGTCAGCACCTCTGTGCGCATGCTCACAACTCGGGAACGGCACAATCAGTGAAATTGGAAGTGGACTAGGGCAAATTAGTGAACTACGCAGACAGCATAAATAGACAGACACAAACGCACTTCCTTTGCAAAAGTACATCCCTTTGTATCCCTTCCTATACAGCAAGGTGCTTTTGTTCTGTTGTTTATTAGCGTTTGTTTGTTTGTTTGTGACGTGTCTGAGATATTTGGTGACTGTTTTGCAAAGGGATTTTTGTCTTTTCTGTGTTTTCTTTGTTGTGTTTTTTTCAAATTATTTTTTTGCTGGGCATTTTTTTTTTTGCTGGACATTTTTTATTTTATTTTATTTTGTGTTGTGAATGTTTTTGGAATGTGGGGGTGATATTCCTGCCAGAAAAGGGGTGTCACCCTCAGTTTTGGTGGAGAAGGGTTCCCCAGGACCAGGGAGAAGTGATCCCCAGGTCCGTGTGAATGGTGTATGAATGTACAGTGACATAATTGTAGCCGTGGCGTGGCGTTGCTGCTCACAAGTCCTGCATGGTGGGCTTGTGCCAATCCAATGTGATGAGGATGTGATGTGTCTGTGCTAGGGACCACAGTGGTGTGCATGCATGCATTCTCATTGTGCCATGATTAATGTGTGTGTTTAACGTGCAAAGATGCCTAATGTGAGCTGGCTCCTGGCTGCTCTTCCCTCAGAAGACGGGGTAGCCTTGGTTAGGGGTGTTCCATATAGGAGTCATGAGATGGGGTCCCAGTGCATATGCAGAGTCACCCTGAAGGGATAAGACAGGAGGATGTTAGTAGTCCATGTGCCCCTTGTGATTTCAGCATCATGGGGGGGACAGTCATGCCTGCCACCCATGTCACTCACCAACCAGCCAGCTGTCCCCATACATGTTCCATGTTCGAAATCTGTGGGGATGGGGCTAGGATTGTATATGTAGCTGTCATGGGTGTCATGGGTGGTGTCATGTGTTGGGCTCCTGCAGGGTTGTGGTTAATTCCAGGATGGCATGAGGGGTGAATCTGAAGATGCGAGACACCTCAGAATCACTCATGCCAAAGATGTCTATGCGTGTGTGATACAGTATATCAAGTGAAGAGTGAGGGGCTTGTATCAGATTAGATTATTATATCCATCAAGGTTTTAAAGGGCTATTGAAAGATAGTGAGACCGTGTTTGTAATTTGTATGTATGTTATGTATTGATGTATATATGTATGTATATGTTTTGTAAAAATGTTTTTTAAAGCAAAGAAAATTTTTTGGTAAAAAAAACAAAACCTCTCCCGTGCCCTCCTCCTTCTTTGCTCATCTAAAGTCAATAGTATAGCTATGAGCATGGATGCCACTGGCATGTTGGCATACAGTTTGTTGGGCAGCAAGTGTGACTGCTCAGCTCCTCACTAACAGTGTTGCTTTCTCTGACATGTAGACGAATTGTCTAATTTTATACCACCTTTTCTATGGTCTAATTTTAGACAGGCCGTGCAGCTGTTGCGCACAGCGCGTAGCCTGCGCTGCACCAACGTTCTTTGGTGGATCCCCGTAACTCCCTCATTAGCATATTTGAATAGCAAATCAATGGTGTGTCTAGCACAGTTTTGCGCGGATGGATGCGCATATCGAAATTACGCTGGAGAAAAAAAAAGTAGATTTCTTGCGTATCTCGTTTTGGGGATGCGGAGTATCGAAACGCATGCGCACATTTAGACTTACGCCACGCATCTCCTGTTACGCCGGCGTAATCGCTCTGTGAATCTGGCCCAAAGATTGCATTAGGGGGGGTGCTGGAGAGCCTCGGAAATAATCGGGGACAGCTCGGCTGATCTCGGAAACCCTTGGAAAGGCTCAGAAAAACTCAGGAACTGAGAAACCAAAGTTCCACTGTATTAGGTGATTTGATATTTATGCGATCACTCAGGAGTTTTGCAGGACAAACACCTTACTGATATTATTTCCCAAAAACGAGTAATACATTAATATTGTTGGCTTATAGTATTTTTTATAGCATCTAATTCGGCAGGGTGCAATGTTTGCAAACAAAATTGATATCTGGTCTCATTCTTGTAGTTGGTTTAAGTGTATCCACTTACGAACAAAGCTGCATACTAGTTTCCTTACCTGGTGACCCTGCCAGTAGCACCACTTAGTTGTAAATAAGGGTAACAAAGATAAATCCGCCCTTTCTGTGTTCCCACCACTGCGCTTATGAACAAATAGTGATAATCAAATTTGCAAAGGAGTAAAGCAGCTACAAATCAAACTGTGAAAAACATATTCTAAAACCCCAAAAATTAGTGTAATAAAATATAAGCAGCGCTGTAAACAATGTAAGATGAAATATCCGTTTTCACAGGTATTCAAAAATAATGCTAATGTCCATAAACAACAAATCAATCCCATGACTAAGTCTTTTATGATGAAACATGTCAGGGCGTGGCTGTGCGACAACCATCTAAAGTGAACGTGTGACGTATTAAGGCCGATCAAGGAAGCAGAGATCCAGGAAGGAACAGAGGGGAGGTGGTGAGCGATCAGTTGACACCTTGGGTCTGCTGTGACCAATATACTTGGTTTTCGGTTCACCTCTGAATGAGTGTTTGCTGTGAAGTGTATTGCTCTATTTTTTGAGATTCATCTGAGTGCTATATTTGAAGATTTAAGTGTGGTATTAAACGGATTTTATAGTATCACACTATTTTGAGCACTTCTTTTATTTACATGCAGAGCTTTCTGGCAGTGAATTGGTTGGAACTGGGATTATCTGCTACACCAACCAGTGAGGTCTTTTTGTACACGTTTACACGCCAAACACGAGAGTGTAAGGCAATTTGAGTTGGTGAGTTTTGCATCTGAAGGAAGAGTATTCACTGACACCGGGTGTGGTGGAAGATTGGAAGCTATGACTTATATTTAATTAATATTTAAAGACCTTTATATATTTTTGGAAATTTGTGCGCATATTCAATTTTGTCACATGGTGATGTTTATGGGCATTATTTTTGAATACCTGTGAAAACGGATATTTCATCTTACATTGTTTACAGCGCTGCTTATATTTTATTACACTAATTTTTGGGGTTTTAGAATAGGTTTTTCACAGCACCACTTAGTTGTCCAGGGATGACAACACTGCCTGAACTGTATCTCTAGATAGCCAGCTATATCACCCTGGATGGGAAGTGTGTTATGACTACAGAACAACCCATCCTTCCCCTTATCCCCATAATATTATGTAGGTGGAGGTGTTCTGTAGTCCCAACTTTCTGATACCATTATTTGAGATAGAACTACAGCATACACAGGTCAGAGGATGGCAGATTTTAGATCGTTACTAAGTTGATAAGTCTGAATAAAGACACCAACCCATCCAGTTTGAATCTGAGAGTGTGTGTTTATATCATTTCAAATTCTGGATTTCCAGGTTTATGCACTTATTGAACAGATGTAGCACAATACTTTCAATGATGTATTCAACAGAGCAAAAAGGGAATGCCCCAGTGCATTATACACATACACGTTAACAGGACAACCTATTAATTTGAACAAATTACTATAGGAAATGCCTAGTTCCTGCTGAAATGTTCAGCTGCTTCAACAATATTCTACATCATTTATGTCATCTTTTCTTTCTGTGACATATACTTTATACACCAGAAAACGTATATCAAGAGACAACTTGACAGATTTGCAGTCGCTTTTGCTTAGACAGTTTTAGACTAAAATCTGATTAACGCCAGTTGGGCAGTGTGACAATGTACATTTGCCAGAGTATGTAAACATTTCTATATATTTGGTTTAGGTTTAATTGTAGACATTTTTCTAGTGGTAGTGATGGGTTGTATAACTGTGGTGTTGGCGTGTTTATCTCTGTGGCATGCTCTGCTCCAATTAATCCCCAGTTGCTTGTTTGTGATCATGATGGTAAATATATGTGTTAACATTGTAAGACCAAGAGATGAGCTGAAGCTGGGCAATCCTTTATCAAACAAACGATGAAAAGTAAAAAAAGACTTGTGGACATCTCTTTGCACAAAATATTGACAACATTTCGGGGGTAGGCCATTTATTCTGGCTGAACTTCTGTGAAAAGGAGGGTGTGATTTTTATGTTAGAAGTAGCTAGCAGCCGAGAAGTGTGAGATGTGCTCAGGAAATTGCATTTAGGCCAATTTCTCTGGGCTGTTTTTTGTTTTGTTGTATGAATAAAGTAAAGTCCATCTGGATTGTCTGGCTGCTGCACGGAACAACCCAGTGACCTGTGACAGGCAGACTATATGCTAAAACTGCAGAATGAAAGTATGTCTTGTTCATTGGGATTAAAACTTATTTTGCTCAAATTACACCCTATTCCCATCCATAGAAGTGTCATTTCTATAAGGTTATCCAAGCAAAAAGATATGGTAAATAGATGAAATAAAGAAGTATACAGTCCTTTTTAAAAAAAGGTTCCAAAGGAGTCTGTCTTTACAAAAAAACTGTACAAACTTGCATTAGCCTCAAAAAGCTTTAAGATATGACTCAATGCCAAGCTGTTCTTATGGGAAAAGTCCTAAAACTTTTCTGCTGCTATCCTGCCTCCTGCACATTCCTACTGGCCAGTGAGGCAGCCCAGCATAGTGATAGGCCAATAGCAATTTAAGGAGAAGGAACTTTGCGGCAGAACTGTCCTTTATTCAGCCATATCTAGAGGCACAGGTTTCTGCAGATACTTATAGATGCTTATACCTGCCACAGCTGTTCTGTATTATTTTGGAGACACAATTCTTTAACTGCTTGCCGACCGCCTCCTGCATATATACGTCGGCAGAATGGCACGGCTGTGCAAAGCATTGTAAAGGTACAGCGAGCATGTGCGCCCCTGCCGCAAGCTTTGTGACTGTGCCCGCGGGACCCTCAGACTATGTCTGCCGATGTCCCGCGATCATGTCCTGGAGCTGCAGAAACAGGGAGATGCCTGTATAAACAAGGCATTTCCCTGTTCTTCCTTGTGACAGGACACTGATCTACAGCTCCCTGTCATCGGGAGCAGTCATCAATGTCGTGTCACTGGTAGCCCAGCCCCCACACAGTTAGAATCACTCCCTAGGACACACTTAACACCTCACCCCCTAGTGATTAATTCCTTCCCTGCCAGTGTCATTTACACAGTAATCCGTGCATTTTTATAGCACTAATCGCTGTATAAATGACAATGGTCCCAAAATAGCATCAAAAGTGTCCGATGTGTTTGCCATAATGTCGCAGTCATGATAAAAATCAGATTGCCGCCTTTGCTAGTAAAAACAAAATAATAATAAAAATTCCATAAAACTATCCCCCATTTTGTAGACACTTTTGTAACTTTTGCGCAAACCAATCAATATATGCTTATTGCAATTGTTTTACCAAAAGTATGTAAAATACATATCGGCCTTAACTGAGAAAGAAATTTGTTTTTTTATATATTTTTTGGGGGATACTTTTTATAGCAAAAAGTAAAAAATATAGCTTTTTTCAAAATTGTCGCTGTTTTGTCGCTGTTTTTTTGTTTATAGCGCAAAAAATAAAGAGGTGATCAAATACCACCAAAAGAAAGCTCTGTTTGTGGGAAAAAAAGGATATCAATTTTGTTTGATAGCCTTGTCGCATGACCGCATAATTGTCAGTTAAAGTGCTGAATCGCAAAAAATGGCCTGGTCATTGGGCAGCCAAATCCTCTGAGGCTGAAGTGGTTAAAGGGGTAACCACTTGTTTGGAAAAAATATTGCAAAATTAAAAAAAAAAACTATCTAGCATATACAGTTGCTGCAGAAGCCTTAATGTAAATTATTTTTGTTGAAAATGTATTTATCAAACTGCGGCTGCTGTCATTTTCTCTACATTCAACACAACATGTAAACCTGGAGGTGTTCTGTACTAAGACACCAAGTTTCAAGCATCCTCTGCAAGAAAAAGTAAATTTTTGGTGAGAAAGTCCCTGTGGGTTTTTCTAAAGGAATGAGGACACTGCAACTTTTCTAATCAGAAAAGTTGCATCAGCTGTTTTAACCACGTGCGTATTAGGCACCTTTACCCCCTTCCTGCTCAGGCCAATTTTCAGATTTAAGTGCTATTGCACTTTGAATGACAATTGTGCAGTCATGCCAAACTGTACTGAACCTAATATTTTATAATTTTTTGGAGACAGATAAAGCTTTTTTTTTGGTGGTATTTAATGTTTATTTTAAATTTTTAGCTAAACTATGCTAAACTAAACTTTTGTAAGAAAATGTTCTCCTTCATGGTTTGTGCATGCATGAGGCTGCACTGATGGGACAGCACTGATTAGGCAGTGATGAGGCTGCACTGATAGGTGGCACTGATGGGCACTGATAGGCAGCAATAATAGGCATCACTGGAGGGCCCTGACATGCAGCCTCAATGGTCAATGAACTGCTGCATGATAAGGAAAATTGCATGGTTTACATTCTGTAGACGTGATTTCTTTGTTTGGACTATCTCACTAAAAGTGACATTTTTGTTGCAAAGGAATGCTCATAAAATCGGATTTGTATCTTAGTGCAGGGAAAATCAGTCAACCAATCACACAAGCAGGAAATTACATATCTGGGGGTGTTCTGTACACCATCTATGTACAGACTGCCCCCAGGTAGCCATATTGCATAGTATTTTACAGAAAATTAGAGCACTGCAGATTGAAAAGGAGAGTTACTTTTTAATAGCATTCAAACAATATGACCTGTGTTGCAATTGTATACACTCTATTATTATTTTGTATTTGTTATCTTTTTTTCCCAGAGAAAATGGAATAACCCTTTAATGAGTCACTCCTACTGTATTTACAATTAATCCTGTATGAAAAATTATCTAACAAATAAACATTCACTCAGAGCAGAAAATCTGCAACAGTTTGCCAATTCTTGCAGTGTAAATGGATTTTGCAAAAGGAAATGCTTTTCCTTCAAAAAAATTGAGTTCCTCTTTAAGCTTCAGGAAAGAGGACAGGGGTGCAAGTCATAAAGAGGGGGACAAGAGAGAGAGAGAGAGAGGGGTTATGAGAGAGAAAGGGGGTGAGGTAAAGGAAAGGGGATGAGGGAGAGGGGGTGTAAGAGAGGGGGTGAGAGACAGGGGGGTGAAACACAAGGTGTGAGAAAAAAAGGGGGATGAGAAAGAAGAAAGGGGGTGTGAGAGAGAAAATGGGGAGAGAAAAGCGGGGTGAGATAGAAAAGAGGGGCGAGAGAGAAATGGAGGGTGAGAAAGAAAAAGGAGGGTGAGAAAGAAAAGGAGGGTGAGAGAAAAGGGGGCGGGAGAGACGAGAGAAAGACCCTTAGCCCTGTTCCTGTCTGCAGTCCCTTCTCTGCTTCCCTGTCCCTGTCTGCAGGTAGGTGTGTACGATGCCCAAGCTATTCCATGTAAGCAGTAGGATGTTCATGATGGCAAGCAGAGGGGAGGGCCCATTCTCCTTGATCTGGAGGTGCTCTGCTTCTTCTAATGGAGTCCTGGTTCCCTGCACCCATCACCCATCCTCCAGGCCCCTAGTCAGCCTGTACTCAGCCTGTCACTGCTAATGTTGGAGCGGAGAAAAGGTTGGAGAAGGAATCCAGGGATGCTGCATGCGCTGCTGTTTGCCTTTTCAGGTGTCAGAGGGGCGATGGAGCTCTTCTCCCTCCTGGGCTGGCAGGGCTAGCTGACCTCACTCATCACCTTCCCCCGTGGCTGCCTGCTCACCACATGAAGATAGATGCCCCACCTCGAGGATACTGCTGTTTGCTGCCCTGCTCTCACTGCCACAGAACTGGGCCCAGGGCAGCTGTCCCTTTTACACCACATTAAAGAGGACCCAGAGACCCAGCACACTCAGGATGCCGCCCTTCTAAATGTTCACCTGGGGCCATCACCCTGACTGCCCCTCATCGCTACTCCACTGCATAGAATAAAAGTAGAGTAAAGTTTGATATGCTTTGCTCCGATATCCTGCTGTGTTGGTACATAACTGTAAAACGGTGTGAGTTTAATGCCCTGTACACACTAACCAATCGTGCGTGGGCCCCATCGTTTCTTTTTCCCATCGGTGAAAAATATAGAACTTGTTTTAACATTTTCTGATGGTTAAAAAAACGATAGAAAAAAACGATCGTCTGTGAGGAAATCCATTGGTCAAAAATCAACGCATGCTCAGAATTAAGTCGACACATGCTCGGAAGCATTGGACTTAATTTTTCTCTGCACGTCGTCGTGTTTTACGTCACCACGTTGGACACGATCGGATTTTTAACTGATGAAAGTCAGCTTCATCGGAGATCTGATGAAAAAATCCATCGTCCGTTTTCATCGGATGAACCGATCGTGTGTACAAGGCAAAAGGCTAAGTTTACACGAGTGTAGTATAGGTCGGTAAAGCACAAAAACATTGCCTGGTTTCTCAATCGGCACATAAATGCACTGGCTTTTAGCAGACATTTGGTGGTGCCATTCATTCTTAATCTGATGCAATTTTGAAAAAGGGCTGGGGACTTCTTTTCCACGTTTCTCATGCAAAAATGGTATGCCCTACAAGAAATATGTGAGGGGCACACTGTAAACATGCAGAATTGCATGAACAAAATTGAACACAAGTGTGAACCAAGCCCTAACGTGCCTGCGCTGTCAGATCTGAGTTTCCAATGAAGCCTACACAGCAGCAGCAATTCCATGAACTGGACAGTTCTTTGTCAGTTAACTTCCTGGAAACTCTCCTATTTTAAAGTCCTCCAAAATGGGTTTTCTGACCCAGCTAGCAGGGACAGAAAGTGATGCACAACTCTCTAACAGGAAGACACACAGCAACTTACAATTACAGACAGTAGAGAAGCAGATCCACACAAAGTAATTTATTTTTTAATATGCTAACTTCTCGTGTTTGTGAACTCTAGCTAATGATTTTAATTAGTGTAACAGTTAGGGGTAAGTTGACTGGATTAAAAAAAAGTGTAATTAATAACAGACAAGTATTTATGCCACAAAAACCCCCAGAAAAAGTACATTACTGCATTTTTAGAAAAAAAAAAAACATGCAGATAATTTACACACTAATATTTTAAAGATAATGGATAAAGACTGACAAGTATTTCCATTATGCCCTCTGGCCAACTATGCCTGCAAAAACTGTTTTATAGCACACATTTTAAAATGATAAATAAATATTATTATAATACTACCTTCTATTTGCTTACTACCATTGTGTCATTTAGATTGGTTTCATGGATTTTTCACACCATGTATAAATATGTGGCTATGTGCAAATAGGGCAAAATTAAATGTTAGGTTATATGTTTTAGGGGCTTTTCTCTTAGTACCAAATGTTCTCTGTGAATTTTCTCTTCTGATCAAATGTTCTTTGGGATAATTATTCCTCTGTTCAAATTTCTTAGGGCTTTTTTTCTTCCTCTGATCTCATGTACTTAAGGTAATAATTTTGTTTGAATTTTTTAAGATATTTTGTCTTAAGATTAAATATTCTTAAGAGTATTTTGCATCCAGTACTGCTATATGCACCAGAGAAAACCATACCATATCATGTTTTAATAGTTACATTCTAATTACCTTCAATTAAACAACAACAATGGAATTCACAAACTGATTTATATCCCCCTGTGAAAGATAACTTCAATATCAGCAAAACACATTTTGCCCATTTTAAAAACATTAGCAAGGATATTATTCTTGACTTTTGTATGGATACCGATACTTTCACACAGCAAAGGACTGTGCCTCTGGGAAAATTGGCTTTATTTAATGAACTCTTAAAAACCATCAACTTATAACAGGTTATTACTATTCTTGAATTTCAATAAAACTCTTTTGCCATCATCTTTATTAGCCACATTCAGAAAATTCAGCAGTTGATTTGATAGTCTTATGAACAGAATAATAATCACCAACTACAATATTTGTGTCAGTTGTTCTTTAGTGGTTTTCAACAACTGCATGCCATCAACAAATCTTGGTATCTCACATTGGTTTCAGTTTAGAAAACATTATCTCACAGGTTATTGCTCTTTAAAATACATGATCATAACTTTGGATTTCCATGAGAACAGTAAAAATAACTATTTTAGAATAAGGTAACTATCAATGCAGAGAAATAATTAAATATTCTTTTAATGCATAAACAAATGTGGATTCCATATCTATGCGATATTTCAGTTTGTGAATCCAGCATTTTGATGAGAAAATTATCTTCAGGGAAAATAAACACTGTTAAAATAACTCCTATATCTTAGAGAGTTGACCTTAATGTGTGGTTTATAGCAGGGAGTCTTAGTAAACATTTTCTCCAAATCATCAAGCAAAAAGTTAGAAAATTAAGAGGCCTCTGGCATATCCATGCATGTTCCTTGTGTCTGGATATAAAACTTATCTCCAAATAGAAGTGACTGTGATGTAAAAATGAATTCCAAACTGTCAGATAGTATATTTTTTTCCCAATAGTTATTTCTCAACACACTGTACCCCTGCATAAAAATTTCACTTTAAGGTCTGTACACTTTTCTAGGAAAAGCAGCAAGCCAATCACACCAGTAGGAAATTATATATCAGAGGGTGTTCTGTAAACAAGCAAGTTACCATAGTTGGAAGGAAGCAACCGTTTTAAATTTTGGGAGCATAGAAATTACAGAATGAAAACTTTTGAAAATGTAATTATATCCTCTTTTTTCTAATTTTGGTTGAAATGTAATTATTAACAACATTAAAAAGGTAGATGCAAAGGCTAAGCCTCAAAAACAACCCAAAGGTAATTGCAACAGTGTTTTATTAATGTTGTCATTAATTTGAATAAAATTGATATAGAAGTAGTTTCAGTTTTATTTTATGTGCTGTCATATGCATATATGGGCAGTGGGCTTGGACTAAACCTTCATTGACACCAGAGCTCCAAATGTTGCATCGTCGATGCATGTGTGCCAGAGAAAACACCTGACATACCGAGATGGGTAAGCTTTTAAGCGCTGACAATGCTAAAGGATTCTCTATTGGAATAGCACATAGATAGCATTGTCAGCTTGCCACCTGAATTGGCTTGATAAATGGGGACCTGGCAGGATTAACAGTTAGTTGATCTATCTTAGCAAAAAACTTAAAGTTAAAAGTAATATCAATATGCATTTATTGTTAAGAACCATGTATGGATTTTTGTTTTAATTTTTGACCGGAGTCTCACTTGATGAATGGTGCTTAGTTTACTAAAGCACTGCATATTGTCAATAATTGCCAAGCTTTATTTTTTTTAAACACTTGCATTCAAGTTTTTTCATTTTTTGTTTATGTGCTGCTGATATCTCGCAGCCTCTTTGCAGTTGCGTCCAGTCTACATGCATGCATGGCCGTATTACACTTTTCAGTATACATTTCCTGATGGTGAAAACATTGTCACCCAATAACAGGAAGCAACTTCTTGGCAGGTATCACCAGGTATTATTTTAATGAACTTATTCAAAATGCAATTGAGTGAGTAACTTATATAGCGCTACAAATGCGAACTAAAATCGCCATAATATAAGCTCTATGCAACATACTGTGAATCCTTCACCACTCTCTCTTTCTCTCTCAATTGGACTCACTAGATCAGCCTTTCACAACCTTTTTTTACCGCTGGGGAACCCTAAAAATAATTTTCAGGTCTCGGGGGAACCCCTGATAAAACCTATTCATTGGGAGTCAGTGAGAACAATGCCCTTTTTTACAGTAGTGGTAAGAATGCCCCCTTACAGAGAACTATGAAGATCATTGGTGTAATACCACTGGCTCCTCCAAGTGGAATTGGCTCAGAACTATGTAGGCACCATCAAACAGGAGGCAAATCAGCCACAGCTCAAGGAAACCTTAGCCACCTCTGGAGGAACCCTAGGGTTCCACGGAACCCTGGTTGAGAATGGCTGCACTAGATGAATAATTGGATTTATCAACTGGAGGAACACACTCTCCACAAATGGTCATCAATCACAGTTTTTCTCTCAACCATTACAGCATATCATGGGAAAGACAAAGAAAAAGGAAGGAGGCTTCCATACCGTAAAAAATCTCACAGGCTTGTTAAAAAACTATTTACATTCCACTCACATTTGAAGAGTGCCTGCCCGACACTAGGAAGTAACACGCTCAGCTATGTACAGCCAGCCTTTCATCTCCAGACCTGTCATGGACTGCAAGAGTGAGCTGGCAATCGCAATGTCCTCAGCATCCTGGACCTGCAGAGCCAGGATGCCGAGGACATTGTGACTGCCAGAGCAGGGCCAGGGCGCTGAGGACATCACGATTGCCAGAGCAGGGCCAGGGCGCTGAGGACATTGCTATTGCCAGTTCACACTTGCAGTCCATAACAGGTCTGGAGGTGAATGGTTATACATAGCTGAGCGTGTTACTCCTTCGTGGTGTCGGGCAGGCACTCTTCAAATGTGAGTGGAATGCAAATAGTGGGCCAGATTCACGTACATTGGCGCATATATTGACCAGCGTAGCGCACTTCCTTTACGTTAGACCGGCGCAATGTAGAGGCGCAAGTACCGTATCCTCGTATTTGCGCAGAAATTTGCGCCGGTGTAACGCAATTTCCAAGGCGTAAGGCGGTGTAATTCAAATTGGGAAGGACGTGGGTGTGTTCCATTGAAATGAGCCGTGACCCCATGCAAATGAAGGGCCGGCCGGATTGCGCATTCGCGCACATGAAGCAGACTATGGTCAGCACCTCTCTGCGCATGCTCACAACTCAGCGCAGTGCAATCAGTGAGATTGGAACTAGGCCCTGTCAACTTAGTGAGCTCCGCACAGTGCTTAAATAGACAGAGAGAAACGCCCTTCCTTTGCAAAAGTACATCCAATTGTTCCCCTTCCTACAGCAAGGTGCTTTTGTTCTGTTGTTTGTTCACGTTAGTTGGTTTGTGATTTGTCTTTGAGATATTTGGTGATGGTTTTGTATAGTGTTTTGGATAGTGGTTTTCAGAGTGTTTTTGATGAGTGTTTTTTGGTGACTGATTTTTGGTGATTGTTTTGGAGAGAGTTTGTGAGAACATGACTGAGAGGAAGCGAAAGTTAAATTTTTCATTGCGGGAGAAGGCAATTCTTGCCAGGGCCATTACCCAACATGGCCAATTCCTGCACGGCACGGAGAGTGCCAACACCACCCCGGCCAGGAAGACTCATATTTGCAGGACATCGCAGATGAGGTAAACTCGTTGGGGGGGGGGGGGGGGAGACCCGGAAACGCCAGGGGATCCAAAAGAAGATTAATGATCTCCGGCGTGTGGTCCGTGGGAAGCTGGACAAGATTGCAGCCCATGCCAGGGGCACTGGAGGGGGCCCACCATACCCTGTTAGGCTGACTGAGGAGGCGCATGCGGTGGCCCAGACCTTCAACAGGCAGCAAGTGGAGGGGCTGCCTGGCTTTGACTCCAGTCAGGAGGCCGTGATGACAGGTACGTTTTTTTTCTATCTGGTGTGTAGCATGTGTGGGGGGAAGGGAATATGTGGCAAGTGTGTGGATCCTCCAACCTGTGAATGTTTTGTGTCATCCACAGATGTGCAGGAGGGTGCTGGGCCATATGGTCTGTCCGCACCATCCCCGGGACAACAGTCGAAGGAAGACCCCCAGGCAAGGCCGGAGTCCTCTGAGGAGGTTGAGGAGGAGGAGTTTGAGTTGGAGGAGGTCATGTCAGGGAATGACTTGTTAATTTTGGAGGAGTCTTCCCCTATGGCTGGCAGCAGCCAGGCCTCCATTAGGGGTAGCCCCTCCCACTCCTCCCCCAACAGGGCTCCCCTCCCAAGGGGCTCCCCTTCTCCCCGGCCACAAGCCTCATCTGGAGGCAGGAAGGCAACCCACAAGACTAGGGGTGGCCGAGGTTCTGCCTGCCAACCTGAGAAGGGACCAGACCCTTCAGACCCGCCATCTGGGACAGGTCAGCCAGACTTGGGCGGATGGAGGAGAGCCTGTCCTCCATAAAGGATACAGTTGGGGACATGGCCTGCAACTCCCTGGCTCTGATCAATTGCCAAAATGAACAACAGGCTACCACAGCAGGCATTGGTCAGGATGTGCGGGCCCTCAGTCAGGATGTGCGGGCCCTCACCCAGGCTATCCAGACCAATATGGCAACAATCAATGCTGTCCTGACTCGCATTGCCGTGGCCTTAAAGGGCAGGCCGCCAGGTGGGCAGAGACCAGGGGATCCTCCTCCTTCCCCGGATTACCCCCCCATGAGTCTCCTCTGAGGATCCGCGGCCGTGGCCGCCCCAGGCGTGGGTTACGCCAGTGGCGGTAGTTTTTTTTTTCTTTTCTGATTTTTTTTTTGCTGGGCATTTTTTTTGGGTGCTGGGCAATTTTTTAATTTTTTTGGTTTGTGAATTTTTGAATGTGGGGGTGACATTCCTTCCGGAAAAGGGGTGTCACCCTCATTTGTGGTGGAAAAGGGTTCCCCAGGACCAGGGAGAAGTAATCCCCAGGTCCGTGTGAATGGTGTATGAATGTACAGTGACATAATTGGAGCCGTGGCGTGGCGTTGCTGCTCACAAGTACTGCATGGTGGGCTTGTGCTAATCCAATTTGATGAGGATGTGGTGTGTGTGTGATCTAGGGACCACAGTGGTGTGCATGCATGCATTCTCATTGTGCCATGATTAATGTGTGTGTTTAACGTGCAAAGATGCCTAATGTGAGCTGTCTCCTGGCTGCTCTTCCCTCAGAAGACGGGGTAGCCTCGGTTAGGGGGGGATTGTCTGGTTCGGGGGTCAGGTCATCACGTATGTCAATCTCCAGGCCCATTCTCACTGCGAAGTTGTGCAGCATGCAACATGCACCGATGATCTGGAATACAAGGTTTGGGGAATACAACAGGGTACCCCCAGACTTATCCAGGCATCGGAAACGTGACTTCAGGATGCCAAAGGTGCGCTCCACAACTGCACGGGTTTTGGCGTGTGCTTCATTGTATCTTTCCTCTCCTGGGGTTTGGGGGTTCCGGATAGGAGTCATGAGATGGGGTCCCAGTGCATATGCAGAGTCACCTGGAAGGGAAAAGACAGGAGGATGTTAGTAGTGCGTGTGCCCCTTGTGATTTCTGCATCATGGGGGGGCAGTCATGCCTGCCACCCATGTCACTCACCAACCAGCCAGCTGTCCCCATACATGTTCTGTTCGAATTCCATTGGGATGGGGCTATGATTGTATATGTAGCTGTCATGGCTGGATCCGGGGTGTTTGGCACGGACGTGCCATATGAGGCATTTGGCATCGACTATCACCTGTACGTTGATGGAATGCCAGTGCTTCCGATTGCGGTATATGTGCTCTGTCTCACGGGGGGGCTGGAGTGCCACATGTGTGCAATCAATGGCCCCCACGGTGCGTGGGAATCTGGCAATTCTGTAGAAATCTGTCATTGCCTTCAGCCGCAGGTCCTCCTGGGTGGGTTTGATGATTTGGTTGGCCATGCGTCTGAGAATTGCAGGGGTAACCTGGTGCACACATCTGCTCATGGAGGATTGTGACATCCCAGCCACCACTCCACTTGTTCTTTGAAAAGAGCCACTGGCAAGGAAATGGAGTGTTGCCAGGACCTTAACCAGTGGCTGCACTGCATGTGAGCGGTGTGTTGGGCTGGTGATGTCCTCCTGCAGGGTTGTGGTTAATTCCATGATGGCAGCAGGGGTGAATCTGAAGATGCGAGACACCTCAGAATCACTCATGCCAAAGAGGTCTATGCGTGTGCGGTATATCCTCTCCCGTGCCCTCCTCTGTGCCCTCCTCCTTCTGCGCTCATCTAAAGTCAGTAGTATAGCTATGAGCAAGGATGCCCCTGGCATGTTGGCATACAGATTGTTGTCCTGCAAGTGTGGCTGCTCAGCTCGTCCCTAACGGTGTTGCTTTAGCTGACATGTAGACGGATTGTCTAATTTTAAACCTGCTTTTATATGGACTAATTTTAGACAGGACGTGCAGCTGATGCGCACAGCGCGTAGCCTGCGCCGCACAAACTTACTTTTGTGGATCGCCATATCTCCCTCATTTGCATATTTGCCTAGCAAATCAATGGTGTGTCTAGCGCATTTTTTGCGCGCACGATGCGCTGGTCTATCGAAATTACGTTAGTCGAAAATTTGTAGATTTCTGGCGTATATCGTTTTGTGGATACGGCGCATAGATACGCAGGCGCAAATTTCCAACTACGCAGGCGCATCTTCTGAAATGCCGGCTTAAGTGCTTTGTGAATCTGGCCCAGTTTTTTTAACAAGTCTGTGAGATATTTTTTACACTATGGAAATCTCCTTCCTTTTTCTTTTTCTTTCCCATGATATGCTGTAATCATTGAGAGAAAACCTGTGATTGTTGACCATTTGTGGAGATATATCCAATTATTCATCTGGTGAGTCCCATTGAGAGAGAGCGGTGAAGGATTCACATATTGGTGAAGTTTGCTTTTTGATTTTTTTTGTGATAATCACAAAGGGAAAGACTGTTCACTCATTTGGTACATTTTGTCATTTTTGTTTATTATTTTAATATTTATATTCATCGTTTTACATTTTTTTTATCTTTTTTGCACCTTATCTCAGCAACTTTATATTATATTGCATAGAGTTTAAATTATGTACTAGCACTTTATAGATATTACATATTGAATTGGTTTAACATATATATATGTAAACATACAAATTTTGAACAATTGGTTTAAACACATATATACACACACGTTATAATTTGTAGTACTTACCATTTCAATTGTAAAAAAAATTGTTTGTGGATTAGCGCTATTCTTATCACTTTACACAGTTCACTAAATGTTTTTTTTCACAATTATTGAAGTGGCAGCTGTTCATTTGAACACAGATCTATGGCGCTTTTAGTACGGTATTTTAACGGAATCTATAAATTTACAAATCACGTTAATATGCTAAAGCTTTTATGAGATAAACTGAATGCATTTATACGTTAAAATAGGAAGAGAGCTCTATATACAATAATAAACAAAGTACACATATAAATGTATAATCCAGAATAAAATGGTAAATTCCAAAATATTATTACAAAAACAGTCTACGTCATGACTTAGGTATGCTCTGTGTATTTTAAAGATCATCCAGTTGATAGTGTAGTACATATAATCACATATTAGAAACAAGTGAATTTAAAGCCTTGAATTATTACACTCCACCCAGTATAGTGCTAGTTGCCTTATCAACTATGAGCCTCCACTAATTTGTACACCAGAATCCAGACAAATATGTGCCTTTAACTGTGTAGCGGAGGAGTGTCCCCCACTTTGTTTACCAATTAGAACAGGGGTCCTCAAACTTTTTAAACAGGGGGCCAGTTCACAGTCCCTCAGACTGTTGGGGGGCCAGACAATAGTTTGAAAAAAATATAAACTAATCCTCTCCATCACAGACTCCTCTCCATCACAGACTCCTCTCCATCACAGATCCCCCAATCATAAAGCCCCATCACAGATCCCCCTAATCACAGAGTCCCTCCATCACAGATGCCTCCAGCGATATTACACTGTCCCTTCGATAAGATTGCAGCACTTCCCCCTCCCCTACCTTATTCACACAAGACGCGAAGCACGCTAGGTCCAGACAAAGCGCAGGACTTTTCAAGTTAAAGGCAGATTGATTGATTGCTGGGACCGCCCCATTGCCTAGTAACCAATTACCCGCTTAACTCGAAAAGTCCCGCCCTTTGTCTGGACCTGTCATACATCGCGTCTTCTGTGAAAAATGTAGCAGAGGGGAGGGGAAGTGCTGTGATATTTTGAAAGGGGCAGTCAGTGCCGTGGGCCGGTTAAGTAAACTGGGTGGACCGTAAGCGGCCCCTGGGCCGTAATTTGAGGACCCCTGAATAAGATGTAGGATTCCGAAGAGACCATATGCTGTGTGACAAAAGATCACCACCAGGAGCCTGAATTATACTAATATGGTGTAGTATTTTATTAAATACCGTATTTATCTTCCTATAGCGCGCACCGGCATATAGCGCGCACCCCCAACCTAGAAGGAAAATTTCAGGAAAAAAAAGAAAATACTCACAGTTTGAATGCCCCTCGTCGGTGTCTTGCCCGGCGGCCTTGTCCGGTGTCCATCTGCGGCCTTGGTGGTGTCCTCCCCGCTTCTCCTGTGCTGTTTTTTTAGCCAATCCCCACTTCCCGCGCTGTGTTTGAACGCCGCCGCCGACATATACTGAGCGCAGTACACTCGGCCACGCTCGCATAAGGGCTAGGAGCCTGGCCGAGTGTACTGCGCTCGTTAAATGTCGGCGGCGGCAGCATTCAAACACAGCGCGGGAAGCGGGGATCGGCGTATATCAATATATCGGCGTATATGCACCCACGATTTTCCCCTGATTTTAAGGGGGAAAAAGTGCGCGGTATACGCCGATAAATACATGAACTAAAAACAAATACAAATGCTGCAGCATAGAAAAAACAGAGTGGCCAAACTCACAGTAATGGCGAGTGGTTATATGTACTACACTGTATCACCGGATGATCTTTTAAATACACAAGTCACATCACAGACTGTTTGGTAGTAATATTTTGAGACATTACCATTTTATTCTGGATCATATATTTATACTTGTACCTCGTTTATTATTGTTAAGCGCTGCACATCATTTACACGTCAAATTACAAAATGTTTTGCAGCCTAAGCGAAAGTCGGGTTTCTTCTCCTGCACAAAAAAAGAAGTAGACCAAAATGCATGTAAGAAATGCAATCTCAAGCTGCAATCCAGATGCATTAAAAATGCAACAATGTTTACAACCCAACAAAGGCATTTTTTAAATACATGTATGTTCAACACCTGCAAAACACAAAATGAGTTACATTTGTTTAGAGTCGAAATTTATATTATTTTCACTTTGATCACTTGTCCATTAATACAGATGGATGCAATATGAAATAAAATAAAAGAATCCATGTGTAATGCATTCCTTTCTGTCTTTCGGTATATAAACAAATACGATGACAGATTATTTGTACTATACTAGATCTATACCATGTGACATTATGAAGCATAACTTATTAAAATGACATAATGGTCTGATATATTCTGCAATTAGATTAAAATATACAGCTTTGTAACAAACATGAGAGAGTTAAAACTTTAAATAAGCTTTGTATAAAAAGCATAACATATTTGATGATTGTTAGAGAAAATAGAAAATAATCTGGTCAGCTTAATGTACAATTTTTTTCAAGGCGTGTTAAAGGAAACAAACATTTTTTTGGGTGAATTTTTAAGCTAGCACGCATGTAAGCCAATGCTTTATATATTTTTGTATGTAGAACAACTTGTAGGATGTATTTATAACAGGCCTTTTTGCTCATTGAAATATGGAGGATGCCATTGCTAAATGTTATTGCCTGCCTGTAGTGCTGACTTAATGGTGTCAATGGTTCTATATACATCTGATGACAGTGTAGTGTGGATAGAGGATCTCTCTCTCTTATATATATATATACTGTATATATATATATATATATATATATATATATATATATACTGTATATATATATATATATATATATATATATATATATATATATATATATATATATATATATATATATATATATATATGAGTATGTATAGAATAGTCTCTTGCTTGTTTTTGTTGTTTTTATTAGAGGATTAAACTTGGATTGGGAAAAGGGACATGGGATGCCCAGATAATGAATACTTCTTAATAGAATAAAAAGTAATTTATAACTACTCGCGGCTATAATGAATTGTCGGGTCCTGGCACAGGCTACAGGAGAAGAGGAACCTGAACAGTACCAGGCCACATGCCCTCAAACCCCCTTGCATCAGAGGGGGGCGGGGTCCTCGGTTATAAAACAGCTGTCGCGGGTCACGCGTCATTTTGCCGGGAGCCTCCTATGGAGGCGGTATCAATTGTAGCGGCGGGTCAGACTCATAGAAGGATTACAGCACTGGAATTTTTTTCTTTTTATTAACCACTTCCCACCCCGTCAATAGACAATTGACGTCCGGGAAGTGGTTCTGTTATCCTGACTGGACGTCTATTGACGTCCAGGAGGCTAACATGCCGGCGTTCGCCCATGGGGGGCGCGCAGTGTGGCGATTGGTAATGCGGGGTGTCAGTCTGACATCCTGTATCTCCGATCTCGGTAAAGAGCCTCCAGTGGACACTCTTTACCACGTGATCAGCCATGTCCAATCACGGCTGATCAGGATGTAAATAGGAAGAGCCGTTGATTGCATCTGACAGACGCGAGTAGAGGAGAGCTGATCGGTGGCTTTCCTGACAGGGGAGGTATATGATGATTGTTTATCAGCGTAGCCCCCCCACGAATGCCCACACTGGACCACCAGGGAAGTCACCAGGACCACCAGGGGAGGGGGAAACATGTGGATGGCCAGGTATGTACCCCATGACCATCCACATGTTAAAAAATATTCACAATAGATGCCAATCAGTGCCCACAAAATAGAGGGTGCTACACATGATTTGTGCTTAGTACCATACATTTTACAGTTATGGATAAATACTTATTTCCATGCCTTGCACAGTCAGTCATTATGTGTTCTCCTTAATTCAGTAGTAAGCATCCCAGATGGAAATATGGGTCTACTCGCAGGGCCGCCATCAGGAATCATGGGGCCCCTTACACAGCTTCAGGCATGGGCCCCCTGGAGCAGAGAACTGGGGGGGTGGTGCCGCCTGAAATTGAGAAGCGGGGGGGGGGGGGCGGCTGCCGTGATTTGAGAAGCGGGGGGTTCCTTTACAAAAAAAGAAATAAAGAAAAATATATATAAAAAAAAAGGGTGGTAGCCATCCGGGGGCCCTGGGGAACTCTGGGCCCTTTAAAAAAAAGAAACCCCTGGGCCCTTTAATAAAAAATAAATAAAAAAAATATATAAACAAAAATAACATGGGGTCCTGGGGACCTCTGAGCCTTTTAATAAAAATATATCTATATATAAAAAAAAAAAATTAAAATAAAATATAAAAAACATTTAAAACATTTTTATAAGAAAAAAGGTTGTCATCTGGGGTCCTCTTGGCCCTTTAATACAAGTGGGATTGCCTTCCAGGGCCCTGGGACCTCTGGGCTCTTTGATAAAAAATATAAACAAAAATAACATGGGGCCCTGGTGACCTCTGAGCCGTTTAATAAATAAAAAAAAAAATATGATATATATATATATATATATATATATATATATATATATATATATATATATATATAAAATATAAAAAATGTAAAACATTTTTATAAGAAAAAAGGTTCTCATCTGGGGCCCTCTGGGCCTTTTAATAATAATAAATGTATGTATATTTATATGTATATAAAAAATAAAATAAATAAAAAATATATATAAAAATTATTATTTTTTTTATAAAAAAAGGGGGGGGGGGGTTGTCATCTGGAGCCCTGGGGGATCTCCGGGCCCCTGGGGACCTCCAGACCCCTAAAAAAAAACATTGGCCCTTTAATAAAAAAATTAAATAAAAATATATTAAATATATATTTTTATAAAAAATAAATGAAAACATGGGCCCCTGGGGACCTCTGGACTGCTAAAAAAATAAAATTAAAAAAATTGGCCCTTTAATAAAAAATAAAATAAATAAAATATTAAAAAATATATTTTTTTTATAAAAAAGAAAGAAAAAAAGAGGGGAGTTGCCATCTGGGGCCCTGGGGGCCTCCAGGCACCTGGGCACCTCCGGACCCCTGGGGACCCCCGGGCCCCTTATAGGTGTACTGCCTGTACCCCCCTGATGGCAGCCCTGCCACTCGGTGGAGACAACGCAATAATTATGACATGTTTCAGGGGTATCCACCCCACTCTGTTGAAACCATAACATACAGTCAGAATTAATTTTGACCAATGTATAACCTTATACATATGCTATTTGAATGTAATTCTTAAAATACCTTAAGCTAAAATACAAGCTTAATCCTTGATTGGAATCATGGGCCTGGGGATCACCATCTGCACAAGGGTCTACATACATATGATGTCCGATTTTTTCCTATTGCTACAGGTAGAGGATAAGTGATCTATATACAGTATAAACATAATCGTGTGTGTGTGTGTGTGTGTGTATATATATTATACACACACACACACACACCAACATTTGAAAATTACATATACAGTTGTGCTCAAATGTTTTTATATCCTTTGGTTTTGATTGGTAATATATGTGCCATTTTTAAAGAAAACATGAGCAGCAGCAAAACCCAGTTCTTTTATTTCTTATGGGATTCATAATAAACTTTAGGTCATAACAGAATGGCCTGTTCAAAAGTCTGCATACCCTTATGCCGCGTACACACGATCGGTTCATCAGACGAACCGATAGTGTGTAGGCCCCATTGTTTTTTTTTCCCATCTGTGAAAAAACTTAGAACCTGTTTTAAAATTATCTGATGGTTAAAAAAACGATACAAAAAAACGATTGTCTGTGGGCAAGTCCATCGGTTAAAAATCCACGCATGCTCAGAATCAAGTCGACGCATGCTCGGAAGCATTGAACATCTTTTTTCTCAGCACGTCGTAGTGTTTTACGTCACCGCGTTCTGACACAAACATATTTTTAACCGATGGTGTGTAGGCAAGACTGATGAAAGTCAGCTTCATTGAATATCTGATGAAAAAATCCATCGGTCCGTTTTCATCGTATGAACCGATCGTGTGTACGTGGCATTAGTTCTTAATTCAGTGTATTGATGCCTGTAGCAAAGACAGCGTGCAGTATTTTGTTATAATCTACAGGGAGTGCAGAATTATTAGGCAAATGAGTATTTTGACCACATCATCCTCTTTATGTCTTACTCCAAGCTGTATAGGCTCGAAAGCCTACTACCAATTAAGCATATTAGGTGATGTGCATCTCTGTAATGAGAAGGGGTGTGGTCTAATGACATCAACACCCTATATCAGGTGTGCATAATTATTGGGCAACTTCCTTTCCTTTGGCAAAATGGGTCAAAAGAAGGACTTGACAGGCTCAGAAAAGTCAAAAATAGTGAGATATCTTGCAGAGGGATGCAGCACTCTTAAAATTGCAAAGCTTCTGAAGCGTGATCATCGAACAATCAAGCGTTTCATTCAAAATAGTCAACAGGGTCGCAAGAAGCGTGTGGAAAAACCAAGGCGCAAAATAACTGCCCATGAACTGAGAAAAGTCAAGCGTGCAGCTGCCAAGATGCCACTTGCCACCAGTTTGGCCATATTTCAGAGCTGCAACATCACTGGAGTGCCCAAAAGCACAAGGTGTGCAATACTCAGAGACATGGCCAAGGTAAGAAAGGCTGAAAGACGACCACCACTGAACAAGACACACAAGCTGAAACGTCAAGACTGGGCCAAGAAATATCTCAAGACTGATTTTTCTAAGGTTTTATGGACTGATGAAATGAGAGTGAGTCTTGATGGGCCAGATGGATGGGCCCGTGGCTGGATTGGTAAAGGGCAGAGAGCTCCAGTCGCCAGCAAGGTGGAGGTGGAGTACTGGTTTGGGCTGGTATCATCAAAGATGAGCTTGTGGGGCCTTTTCGGGTTGAGGATGGAGTCAAGCTCAACTCCCAGTCCTACTGCCAGTTTCTGGAAGACACCTTCTTCAAGCAGTGGTACAGGAAGAAGTCTGCATCCTTCAGGAAAAACATGATTTTCATGCAGGACAATGCTCCATCACACGCGTCCAAGTACTCCACAGCGTGGCTGGCAAGAAAGGGTATAAAAGAAGAAAAACTAATGACATGGCCTCCTTGTTCACCTGATCTGAACCCCATTGAGAACCTGTGGTCCATCATCAAATGTGAGATTTACAAGGAGGGAAAACAGTACACCTCTCTGAACAGTGTCTGGGAGGCTGTGGTTGCGGCTGCACGCAATGTTGATGGTGAACAGATCAAAACACTGACGGAATCCATGGATGGCAGGCGGCATGAGTGTCCATGCAAAGAAAGGTGGCTATATTGGTCACTGATTTGTTTTTGAATGTCAGAAATGTATATTTGTGAATGTTGAGATGTTATATTGGTTTCACTGGTAAAAATAAATAATTGAAATGGGTTAATATTTGTTTTTTGTTAAGTTGCCTAATAATTATGCACAGTAATAGTCACCTGCACACACAGATATCCCCCTAAATAGCCAAAACTAAAAACAAACTAAAAACTACTTCCAAAAATATTCAGCTTTAATATTTATGAGTTTTTTTGGGTTCATTGAGAACATGGTTGTTGTTCAATAATAAAATTAATCCTCAAAAATACAACTTGCCTAATAATTCTGCACTCCCTGTATGAGGCCTCAAATTCTTTCAGGTGGTTTAGCTGCCCATTCGTCTTGGCAAACTGCCTCCAGGTCATGCAAAGTCTTTTGCCATCTTGTATTAACTGCAAGTTTGAAATCTCCCCAGACTGTCTTGACTGTGATGGCCAATTCAGAACCTTCACCTTTTTCTGCTGCAACAACTGGAGGGTCAATTTGGCCTTGTCATTGTCACGCACAGCTTTTGTGCAGAAGAATGGCAATTGTCTGCCAGTATTTTCTGATAACATGCTGCATTTATCTTGCCATCAATTTCCAAAAGATTCCACCTATTGAGCTCAACCCCAAAACATCAACGAGCCACCACCATGCTTCAGAGTTGGAATCAGTGGCGGCTGATGCTCAACATTTTTGGGGGTGCAAACAAAAAAATACTGAAAAGAACATCAATTTCAGCCTCACTGTTCCCATCAAAATTCAGCCACTGTGCCATCAATTGCAGCCATTGTACTCCAACAAATGCAGCCACTGTGCCCATCATATGCAGCCACCTATGCCCATCATATGCAGCCACCAATGCCCATCATATGCAGCCACCAGTGCCCATCATATGCAGCTACTTGTGCCCATCATATGCAGCCACTTGTGCCCATCATATGCAGCCACTTGTGCCCATCATATGCAGCCACTTCAGAACCTTCACCTTTTTCTGCTGCAACAACTGGAGGGTCAATTTGGCCTTGTCATTGTCACGCACAGCTTTTGTGCAGAAGAATGGCAATTGTCTGCCAGTATTTTCTGATAACATGCTGCATTTATCTTGCCATCAATTTCCAAAAGATTCCACCTATTGAGCTCAACCCCAAAACATCAACGAGCCACCACCATGCTTCAGAGTTGGAATCAGTGGCGGCTGATGCTCAACATTTTTGGGGGTGCAAACAAAAAAATACTGAAAAGAACATCAATTTCAGCCTCACTGTGCCCATCAAAATTCAGCCACTGTGCCATCAATTGCAGCCATTGTGCTCCAACAAATGCAGCCACTGTGCCCATCATATGCAGCCACCTATGCCCATCATATGCAGCCACCAATGCCCATCATATGCAGCCACCAGTGCCCATCATATGCAGCTACTTGTGCCCATCATATGCAGCCACTTGTGCCCATCATATGCAGCCACTTGTGCCCATCATATGCAGCCACTTGTGCCCATCATATGCAGCTACTTGTGCCCATCATATGCCCCCACTGTGACCCCTGCCTGCCAGCTGTCTACCCAGCAATTACCCCCTCTTAGTGGCGGGTCAGGCATCGGGTGACGGCAGCGAGCTGTGGAAGGCCCCTGTGTCATTCATGCTTCCCCCTCCTCTCTTTTTCAGTCGGCTTAGTGTTAGAAATAAAAAATTAATATTTTCTTTTCTAACACATTTGGGTGGACTTCAAGTGCAATGCTCTGCGCTCGCAGTCCACTCTTTTTGATACCTATTAGAGCTTATGACTCTAATCAGGTTCTTCAAAAAAACACCCCCGCCGCTGTAATTCAGGCGCTCGGCATCTGAAAAGGGGCCGTATGGCTGAATAGGGGTGGCAGTGGTTGCCATGGATATCCATTAGTCATTGAGGGGGTGGTTGGAGAGAGGGGGCAGTGCCCGTGCGCACTTAATAGACAGGCCTCCCCTAGTGGGGATGGTATTCTTGTCGCTGCCTTGACTAACCAAAGACTAAATATTTTTAAAGTAGGTTTCACAAGTGCAGACGTTTTTACAAGTGTATTTTGTAAAGTTGTCCTTCAATAAATTCTCTCCAACAAATTAATATTCGCTATTGTCTTACTGGCTGAGAGGAGAAGCGACTGTATTGGCTGGGAGGCAGGGGAGGATGTACATGGCAATTCGGAGGACACCCTCATGAGAGAAGAAGCTATCTTGCCCTGCATCGCTGCAAACACCAAGCCCCACCGCGTGAGTATCACCCATGGCTGGAGCACCAGCTGCCACTGCTCAGGGAGGTGAGGGATTACTCACTCAGGAGATTGTAATGGGCACTCCAGAACTTTCATCTTTTTCTGCTGTAACCACTGGAGGGTCAACTTGGCATTGTGCTTAGGATCATTGGTGGGAATTTATTAAAGGAAATCACTGTAGTAGGGATCGCTGCTGGCTTCCGTTTGCTGTGCCAAGTGGCCGCCCTGTTGTTTATTGAATCAAAGAAGGTTGTTTACTGGGTATGAGTGGGTACCATTCTTTGCATTTTTTCAATGATTGCAAACCTTTCTCTGATTGGATGTAGTGGAAATCTTAACTTCACCATCCTGCCTTTCCACTTTGTCAAATCAGAGAAAGCTTTGAATGCATTGAGAAAATTCACTGTGTGGCAGGAGTACGGGCAGACACTCGGACGTAGCGGATCTGGTAAGCGGCCTCCCAACTAAGTCTGACCTCGCCTCTATGCTCCAGGGCCTGGAAAAGTCTATCAAGAAGGAGCTCTCTGGGGTGCGCTCGGATTTGGGCCAGGTCCTGATTCGTGTGGAGGAAACGGAACATCGCCTGGATAGGCACGCCACTGCTATTAGAGACTTGCAGACCACCACACGATCCCTCGCTATAGCCCACAGGATGGCCCTATATAAAATTGAGGACCAGGAGAACAGAAATAGGAGGAATAATATCCCAGAGGCGACAGGAGATGAAGATCTGATGGCCTCCATTCGCGGTATTTTTAACCAACTCCTGGGTAACACTGCGGATCACCCCCTGATTCTGGACAGGGTCCACCGAGCCCTTCGCCCGCGCAACATGTCGTCGGATGTCCCGAGGGACGTTATCTGTCGGGTTCACTATTTTGAGGTAAAGGAGCTCATAATGCGGAAGGCCAGGGAAGCTACCTCTCTAGACTTTGATGGAGCTGTCCTATCGTTCTTCCCTGACCTTGCCCGGGAAACCCCGGAACGAAGAAGAGCACTTAAACCACTCACGGAGAAACTCCGGGCAGCCTCTGTCACATACAGGTGGGGGTTTCCTGCGGCCTTGATTGCTACTAGGGATGGGAAGACAGCGGTCCTTCGCTTCCCGGAGGATCTTGAGGTGTTCTGCATGGACCTCAATATTGAACCCCCGGAACTTCCAGGCTGGCAAGATGGCATCCCGGCTGTTGTGCAGGCGCCTGAAGTGCAATGGCAGAAGGTCTCCCGCAGGCGCCGGTCCAATACCCCTGCGGCTACTCCTAAAGCTGACTGAGCCTGTGTTTTTCTGTCCCGAGTCTTCCTACCTGGCTTAATCGCTGTCCAGAAGCATGCACGTATGACCATGAAGGCTGTTTCGATGGCGGAAGGTTGAGTTTCCCTAACTTCTGATTTTTCACTTTGTTTTTCTTGGCCTTTACTTTTGAATTTTTGAATTTTGTGTTTTTTTTTTTTTTTTTCTTCTTAATTTTATTATTTCATGACTCGAACATCCCAAATCTAGATGCTACTGACTGTTCTGTGATGAGGATCTAACAGTGTCAGTAGTTCACAGTGCCTGCCTTGATTTTGTTATATCCTCCCCTTGAGTCTATATGGCTCACACGGGGTGGGTCAGAACTGTGTTGCTGAGTCATTGTAAACTGAATCCAATGTTAATGTTTTTGTTACTTTCGTTGTGCCGGCGCCGGACCCCGCAGACCGCGTATGCCCATGTCTGACATGCGTGGTGTGGTTTTGGGTGCATCCCGGCTTCCCTGCTCGGGTCGGCGGGGGGTCTGGTTCTCTGCTGCGGTCACCCTCTCGGGGGTGGGCTGTGGTGGGGGGCTGGGACCCGCGCTGCTCCGACTATTGCACGGCAAGGATTTGCGTGCAGCTGGGGGTTTCCTCCATTTGGTTGCTCTCGTTAACTGTTTGATTGCTTTTCTTATTTTTTCTTTTTCTCCCTCTCCCTATCTCTCTGCATTTACCCCTCATTCCTTTTTCCGTTCCCTCTCCCCTCTGCCTGCCAGCCTCACAGGGGTTCGCTGTGCTGTAGTCCCTCTCCGGAAGCAATGGCCACTGTAAATCTTCTATCCATCAATGTAAGAGGTCTTCACGCTCCAGGTAAGCGGCACACCCTATTTAGGGAACTTAAACGCATGCAGGGGGATATTGTTTACCTTCAGGAAAAGCATCTGACACACACATCGGTAAAATTGTTTCACCACCATTATCCTACCTGGCATTATAGCTTATCGGATGTTCCCAAGGCGAAGGGAGTGGCCATTGGGTTCCTTAGGGGGACTTCCTTTGTTCTGGAGGAGTCCTTGGCGGACCCCTGTGGTCGTTATCTGTTTCTGAGGGGTACTCTGGGCAAGCTGAAATGCACCTTGGCTAATTTTTATACCCCAAATCATGGTCAGGTGAGCTTTCTGGTGTCCACTTTGGCTAAACTAGGTGACTTTGCCCAGGGGTGCGTCCTGCTGGCGGGGGATTTTAATGTCCCACTGGAGCCCGCATTGGATACTTCCCTGGGCAGGTGTAATAGGAATCCCTATTTCAGTCCCTCTAGCGCAGCCGTTTCCATAACAAACGGCTGCGCTCCGTCTTCACATACCTCCGCGTCACTTCCTGTGCGCGGAGTTTGCGTTCCAGCTTGGAACGCGGAAGTGCGCCGAGCACACTTTCCTTTTGCCCGCGAGTTCCGGGTATTTAAACCTCCGGAGATGACGGCTGGGTGTTCTGTTATTGTGCACAGACACCCACCGTCCTGCTGCACCCCAGCAAACACCCAAGAGGAGTCCTCAGACGGACGTTATCCCCTGAGTACCTACACCCAGGCCAAGGCTGGATCATCGCAGGCTGCATAGCCCAGGCTTCCTGCTCTCCCTACCACCAACCCTGCAAGTCCTCGAGCACCTCCCTTGGATGAAGACTGCTATCTGCTCTTCCCCCAGAAATACCCACAGATGACTGCCTAACCGCAAGTACTTCTCCTGATGGACTTCCATTCATAAGTATAGCTTTATGATTTCCAGCCCATACCTCCTCAGTTCACTAACCTGTGTCATACTAGTATCTCTTCAAACTGTTTCTAGGTTAATGTGCTGCAACATTATACCATAGTAATTTCCGTTTATTAACTCTGTCCAACCCTGCAATATCTAGATCTGTGCATGGCGGAGACTTCCTTGATTTTGTATGTGTCTGAAATTAATACTTTAAACTCCAGCTTATGACTTAATAGGCTAGGCCTTTACCAGACCGCAGATTCTGTACGCAGTGGGCATGATGATTTAACCCTAAACTTTCTGTGAATCTGAGAGTGAACTAGTGGTCATATCTGAGTTACCGCTGCAGCCATACGGGGAAATTAGTTATGTGCTAGAGTAGTTCGGTCTGATATTACATAATAACAGAACCATATACATATAAAAAAAAAAAAAGGGGAAAATAATTTTTCAGATGGATCCAGGAGATCTCGCTAATCATTTAATTGCCCTATCACAGAGAGTAGAGACCCTTACTGCCTCTATGAATGAACTTCGCTTAGAAAATGAAGTGATGCGGAATCAAGCTATTGCCCAACACCGTGATAGGCCTGAACCAAAGGTTTGCCCCCCGGAACCCTTCTCTGGGAACCGAAAACTTTTTCGCCAGTTCGTCAGCTCCTGTCGGCTTATGTACGAACTACGCCCACGTACCTATTTTTCAGATAGGGTTAAGATTCTTACTATGGTTTCTTATCTCAAAGGAGAACCCAGGGTCTGGGCTGACGCATATGTTGAAGAACATGGAGACCTTCTAGGATCATTTAATAGTTTCTTAGATGAAATGTCCCTCTTATACGAAGATCCAAATAAACAGCTCACTGCAGAAAATACTATAAGAAACCTCAAGCAAGGGAAGAGACCTGTAGAGGAATACATATCAGAATTCAAGTGTTGGTGCAGGGATACTCAATGGACTGATATTGCTTTACGTAATCAATTCCGCATTGGCCTCTCTGAGGGCATGAAGGATGAGATTGCTCGCATAGAGCTCCCTTCTTCTCTGGAAGATTTAATGCAATTATCACTCACCATTGATCGTCGACTAAGAGAAAGAAAGGCTGAACGTGCTAGCTCCTTTCCCGTCTCACCCCCCAAGAGGTTTAATACCTCACCTAAAGCGGTTCCTATGGAACTCGGAACTATTAAAGGGCCTCTTTCTCCCACAGAAAAACAACGTCGCAGAGCTCAGAACCTCTGTCTCTATTGTTCATCTCCAGATCATATAGTATCCACTTGTCCCGTTCTTAAGAGGAATAATGAAGGTACTATCTCCAACATCTACTATACCAAACACCCTCATTCCCCTTCTAACCAATTCACTTTTATTACTCTTGTCTTACAGTGGGAACACAGTAAAACGACCATTGATGCCATGGTTGATACAGGAGCCTGCGGAAATTTTATTGACTTGGAGATTGTAAAGTCCAACAAGATTCCCTCTGAGCCAAGGCAATTTCCACTCTCGGTCACCTTCATAGATGGTTCTACCTCCACTTCAGGTCCCATCTTGTCCCAAACCACCCCTATTTTGGTTACCTGTGGCAACAACCATGTAGAAACCCTAGTTTTTGATATCATTCCTTCCCCTCTGTTCCCAGTTGTTCTTGGTCTCCCATGGTTGTTATTGCATCAACCAACTTTCATATGGGCCAACTTGTCTCTTAGTTTGGATTCCTTACATTGTAAACAAAATTGCTATACCGCCTACCCATTGATGTGTCTCCAGCAGCAAACCAAAGTCCTCCCGGATTACCTCCTTGACTTCAGTGATGTATTCAGTAAGAGTAACTCAGATCGACTTCCCCCTCACAGAATTTATGACTGCCCCATTGATCTTATACCGGATAGTACTATCCCAACTGCTCACATTTATCCATTATCACAACCCGAACTTTCTCACCTGAAGGAGTACATAGACGAGAATCTAAAAAGAGGTTTCATTAGACATTCCACCTCACCTGCCTCTTCCGCTATGTTTTTTGTTAAAAACAAGGATGGTTCTCTCCGTCCCATCATCGATTATCGAAACCTAAACAATATTACTGTAAAAAATCGCTATCCTTTACCACTCATCCCAGAACTTTTAGAGCGCCTCCAATCTTCAACGATTTTTACAAAATTGGACCTCCGGGGTGCGTACAATTTAATCAGGATTCGTCCTGGTGACGAGTGGAAGACTGCCTTTAAGACCAGGTACGGCTTATATGAATACACTGTAATGCCTTTTGGCCTGTGCAATGCACCGGCCACCTTCCAGTGGTTCATAAATGATATATTTAGAGATTTGCTCGACATCTGCGTGGTAATTTACCTGGACGATATATTAATTTACTCAGACTCCCTTGAGCTTCATATTAAACATGTCCGCTGGGTTTTAGCCAGACTCAGAACTCATTCTTTATACGCAAAGTTGGAGAAATGCCTTTTCAGTCAAACCACTATCACATTCTTGGGCTATCAGATCACCCCTCAGGGTATACAGATGGATCATTCCAAGGTGGACTCTATTATCTCTTGGCCAATTCCAAATTCAAGAAAAGCTCTCCAACGTTTCCTAGGTTTCTCTAATTACTATCGCAAGTTTATTAAAAATTTCTCTGCGATAGTTAAACCATTGAATGCCCTTACTAGTTCAAAAACATCTTTCACGTGGACTCCCGAAGCACAAACTTCTTTTTCCACCTTGAAGCATTGTTTCTCCTCAGCTCCTGTACTTCAACTTCCTAATCCCTTGTACCATTACACTTTAGAAGTTGATGCTTCCCATTACGCCTTAGGAGCAGTACTTTCCCAACGGCCAACTCTCTCCGAGCCCTTGCATCCTGTGGCTTTCTATTCCAGAACATTATCTCAAGCTGAAAGGAATTACCCCATAGGGGAAAAGGAACTCTTAGCTATTAAGGATGCTTTAGAAAACTGGAGACATCTACTTGAAGGCTCAACCCATCCAATAATTGTACTTACTGACCACCGTAACTTACAGCATCTCAAATCCTGTAAGACTTTATCTGCTCGTCAGGTTAGATGGTCTCTCTTCTTCGACAGATTTGACTTTTCTATCACCTATCGACCTGCCTCACAAAACATTAAAGCCGACTCTCTTTCACGAATGCATGAAGATCAGTTCACTGAGAGCCCACCCGTCTCTATTATTCCTCCTCATCGCTTCATTGGCAATTCCACTTCATTTAGACAGTTACTTTCCCAGGCTCTTTCCTCAGAGACTCCTAACCTTCCACCAGGACTTATCAAACAACCAGATGGAATTTACACCTATCAAAATAAGATCTATGTACCTCCCAATCTACAGATTCCTTTGCTCAGACTCCTTCATGACTCCCCTTTGGCAGGCCATCCTGGAATTACTAATACTATTCATATTGTCAAGAGACATTACTGGTGGCCTTCTCTCTCAAAGGTTGTACATCAGTATGTAAATTCATGTGACACTTGTGCTCGAAACAAATTATCTAGGAGACCACCATCCGGCTTATTGATTCCTCTTCCAGTTCCTAATAGACCCTGGGAAGTAGTCTCCATTGACTTCATTGTAGATCTTCCTAGGTCCAATGGTACTAATACCATCATGGTTACGGTAGACCTCTTAACAAAAATGGCCCACTTTACTCCATTAAAAAAATTACCAACCTCTTCAGAGACAGCAAAGGCATTTATTGATACAGTTCTTAAACTACATGGCTTACCTTCCCAGGTCATCTCGGATCGCGGATCTCAGTTTATCTCCAAATTCTGGAGAGCCCTCATTGCCTCGCTACAGATAGACCATCGACTATCAACTGCTTACCATCCCCAGACAAATGGGCAAACAGAACGTGTTAACCAAATTCTGGAGCAATACCTCCGCTGTTATTGTACGTATCTTCAAGACGACTGGAATCCATTACTCTCTTTAGCTGAATATGCCTACAATAACTCCACTAGTGCTTCTTCCGGCTTTTCTCCATTTTTTGCTAACTATGGGTTTCATCCCAACAGCCTACCTTCCACATTCCTCCCGAATAGTGTACCCGCAGTTACAGATTATCTTTCTACCATAAAAGAGACACTCGATCTCCTCCACACCAACCTAAAGCTTGCGAAATCAAGACAAAAGAAATATTTTGACTCTCACCGATCTACACCACCAGTATACAAGGTGGGGGATCTAGTTTGGCTCTCCACCCGTAATCTCCATCTCAAAATTCCATCCAGAAAACTCGGGACTCAATTCACGGGACCATTCCCAATATCTCACATCATTAATCCTAATGCTGTCAAACTTACCTTACCACCGGACTGGAAAATACATTCTTCCTTCCATGTGTCACTCATTAAACCCTACATCCCTAACTCTTTTCCTAACCGGAAGACACTTCCTCCACCTCCTGTACAGGTTCTTGGGGAGACCGAATACGTGATTGATAAAATTTTAGATTCTAGGAAAAGAGCTTCTAACCTTCAATACCTCATACGTTGGAAAGGCTATGATCAATCTGATGACTCCTGGGAAAACTCTTTCAATATACATGCTCCACGTTTAATCAGACAATTTCATCTTAGATATCCTAACAGACCCGGTCCTGTTGGCTGCTCTATAGGAGCTCCCCTGAGGAGGGGAGTATGTAATAGGAATCCCTATTTCAGTCCCTCTAGCGCAGCCGTTTCCATAACAAACGGCTGCGCTCCGTCTTCACATACCTCCGCGTCACTTCCTGTGCGCGGAGTTTGCGTTCCAGCTTGGAACGCGGAAGTGCGCCGAGCACACTTTCCTTTTGCCCGCGAGTTCCGGGTATTTAAACCTCCGGAGATGACGGCTGGGTGTTCTGTTATTGTGCACAGACACCCACCGTCCTGCTGCACCCCAGCAAACACCCAAGAGGAGTCCTCAGACGGACGTTATCCCCTGAGTACCTACACCCAGGCCAAGGCTGGATCATCGCAGGCTGCATAGCCCAGGCTTCCTGCTCTCCCTACCACCAACCCTGCAAGTCCTCGAGCACCTCCCTTGGATGAAGACTGCTATCTGCTCTTCCCCCAGAAATACCCACAGATGACTGCCTAACCGCAAGTACTTCTCCTGATGGACTTCCATTCATAAGTATAGCTTTATGATTTCCAGCCCATACCTCCTCAGTTCACTAACCTGTGTCATACTAGTATCTCTTCAAACTGTTTCTAGGTTAATGTGCTGCAACATTATACCATAGTAATTTCCGTTTATTAACTCTGTCCAACCCTGCAATATCTAGATCTGTGCATGGCGGAGACTTCCTTGATTTTGTATGTGTCTGAAATTAATACTTTAAACTCCAGCTTATGACTTAATAGGCTAGGCCTTTACCAGACCGCAGATTCTGTACGCAGTGGGCATGATGATTTAACCCTAAACTTTCTGTGAATCTGAGAGTGAACTAGTGGTCATATCTGAGTTACCGCTGCAGCCATACGGGGAAATTAGTTATGTGCTAGAGTAGTTCGGTCTGATATTACAGCAGGTCCTGTATTTCTCACAAACGTCTTACTCACATACGTAAAAAATTACACAAGGCCCAACTATTGGATGTCTGGCGCATAATGCACCCTTGTGAGAAAGATTACACCCACTATTCACATCTTCACAGCTCTCACTCTAGGATAGACTAATTTTTTGTAAATCATCATTTCCTGGAACTTGTCTCTAAATCCAGCATAGGAATATCCACATTCTCAGACCACTCTCCCGTTAGCTTAACCCTGCGTGTTCCTTCCCTACCATTAAAATCCAATAATTGGAAGCTTAACGACTCCCTGCTAACTGAGGAAGTAACTAAACAGGAGGTTGGCGAACTACTCTCCACGTACTTCAAGGACAATGGCTCCTCTGTCACATCCCTGGGCGTCCTTTGGGAGGCCCACAAGGCCTTTATTCGAGGCAGGCTCATAGAAGTGGGTGCTAGGAAGAAGAGGGAAAGGAATCACTCTAAGCTACGCCTTATTAAGGAGATTGGTGAGCTGGAGAGAAATCATAAACTCTCTAGATCACCATCTGTCTTCCATGAGTTAACGCAAAAGAGGGAGGAGCTGAAAGCTCTTTTTCACGTGGAGAACACTGCAAAGCTTCGGCTAGTATCCCAGCAATTTTATGAGTGGGGTAATAGACCCAGCCGTCTCCTGGCCCGTTCCCTGAAGCAAAGGAAATCCGCCTCTTATATAGCCAAAATTAAATCGTCCTCTGACTCCTTACTGTATGACACTAGAGATATTGCAAGGGAATTTCGTTCCTTCTATCAGCAGCTCTATAATGTAGGGCAGCAGTTGCAAGATGGTGAGGGTAAATCCACTCTTATAAAAAGCTATTTGGAGCAAGCTAGATTACCACAGCTTCCCGCTGCAGCGTTGGAGACTTTGGAGGGGGAATTCACCTCTGCGGAACTTAGAGTGGCACTTAAATCCATGGCTGCCGGTAAGGCGCCAGGGCCTGACGGGTTCTCCGTCAACTATTACCGAACGTTTGCTGACACTCTTCTTCCGTTTTTTACCTCATATGCTAACTCAGTTTCGTCAGGTGGTGGATTTCGCCCGGAGACTTTGCATGTTCATATCACTGTACTGCCCAAACCGGATAAAGACCCTAGTCTCTGTGGTAGCTATCGCCCGATCAGTCTGTTAAATGCCAAAATATACGCAAAGGCGGTGGCGATGAGGCTGATGCCCTTTGTCCCTCAATGGGTTTCTAGTGACCAGACTGGGTTTATACCTGGCAGGGAGGCGAGGGACAACTCGCTCAGGATGCTGTCATTGATTTCCTTTGCACGACGGTGCTCCCAGCCCACCCTCTTGCTGTCCACTGACGCGGAAAAAGCGTTTGATAGGGTGAACTGGGAGTACCTGCTGGCTACTCTGGAGCATTTGGGGCTGGGTCCGAATATGCTATCCAGAATCTCAGCTCTTTATAGTACGCCGACTGCTCAGCTACGGTTCAATGGTACCCTGAGCGACTCCTTTACTGTATATAATGGCACCCGTCAGGGGTGTCCCCTATCCCCGATTCTTTTTGCCCTTTCTTTAGAACCTTTCCTGTCCTCCATACGTAATAATCCTGACATTCATGGTATCGTGGTAGGCCCTTATGAACACAAATATGCTGCCTATGCAGATGACATTCTCTTTTATGTCCAACAGCCCCTCCTTACTCTCCCCACACTCATGTCGGCATTTGCTAGATTCGGCGCCATCTCCAATTTTAAAATGAATCTTTCTAAATCGGAAATACTGAACATATCTGCCCCCCATAGCTTAGTAGCCCAACTGAAACCCGCCTTCCCATTCACTTGGAAACCCCGTTCATTGAAGTACTTAGGCATATTCTTAACCTCTAATTTAGACTCCCTATTTCGGTGCAATTACATCCCACTATTACATTCTATTAGATCTGACTTACAAAAGTGGACCCAGTTGGCTCATTCGTGGCTGGGGCGCATTAACATTGTGAAAATGAACATTCTGCCCAGATTGCTTTTCCTGTTTCAGATGATACCATTTGGGGTTCCCCTCGGATTCTTTAAACTAGCGCAATCCTTGATTAGGAGATACGTGTGGAATCGCAGACGCCCCAGGATCGCATATGCCTGGCTGATTAGGCCAAAGCGATCTGGGGGCCTCGTGCTTCCAGACCTACGAAGGTATTTTCTTGCTACTGTACTGACTAGGGTATCAGACTGGAAGTATCATAGGGAATCGAAACTGTGGGTGCAATTGGAAATGGACTTATACGTAACGGATCTGTTTACTTCCTTATGGATACCTCCCAAGTTTCGCAAACAGCCCCAGAACATGTCCCCCTCTCCAAATCATCGTTTGCCATATGGGACTCACTCTGCAAAGCGCAACATTGGCCCTATAATTCACCGCTAATGCCAATTGCTGGTCATGATTTTTTCCCTCCCGGGAACATGGACTCTTCCTTTGTGAATCGATTTTCATCTACTTCACTATTGCTCCATCAAGTGATTTCTGATACTGGGATTCTTCCTTTATCTGCCTTGATTACATCAACACCGGCCTCTTTTATGGATCAGTGGAAACACCACCAACTCTCGCAATTTGTGAAATCCCTGCCTCAACCACTGAGGTCGGAGGCGGAACTGACCCCAGTTGAAGAATTGCTAAAGGGTACGCAACCGCCTATGAGGCCTTTATCTAGTTTTTACCACTCCTTGCTGGTCCTTCCACCCAATGCCCAACACTCGTTCCTCTCCAAATGGGAACAAGATCTCCAAAGTCCATTACCTGAATCTCAAGTCCCTTCATTGTTACATTTGGCTCATATTTCTGCCATATCTTCTAAAACAGCTGAAATGAACTATAAGCTGCTGATGAGGTGGCATTACACGCCGGAAGTCCTGCACAGATTTTTTCCATCAATCTCTGATCGATGTTGGAGGAGATGTGGGGAACGGGGCTCACATGCTCATATATGGTGGTTCTGTCCCCAAATCAAACCATTTTGGTCTCAAGTGCTCTGCTGGATTGAGAAAATTCAAGGGCCTAGGGTTCCTGAAGACCCATGGGTGGTGTTGTTTCATTGTACAGGTGAACCAGTAGGATCATATTCTAAATCTATTACCCCACATCTCCTTAATGCGGCCAAGGCCCTTATTCCCCAGCTGTGGAAGCAACAGAGGGTCCCCACTGTGAAACATTGGCTTCTGGAAGTGGACCGCATATACCATATGGAAAATAGCACATTGGAGCTACGTAACAAATCTGAATTGGCACGTAAGATATGGTCCTGCTGGTTTGCCTTTAAATTCTCCTCGGCATATGCAGAGGTTATGGCACAATCCGTTTAGTATTTTAATATGTGGTTAGCATTTTTACGAGCGGTGCTCCTCCTGTCGTGGCTGGCTACACCCCTACCCCTTCACGTCTTTCCCTTCCCTCCCCCCCTTTTTTCTGCTTTTTCCTCAATTTCTGCCTCCTACTGCCACCTTCTTCTTCTTTTTCTTTGCTCTCGTTTTCTAATAGTATCTATGTACCTGGTTTCACTAAAGGTTTTAGTGTGGAGCTGATTTCTCGTTGAGATCGGTGGACATATAACGTGAGCCTCCTTGTGGGTTGGCGGTGCACGACAATCGGTTTGTGTGCGGCCTTCCTGCTATGAGGCTCTTTACACGTGGCCTGTGAATTATCTATCAACCCAAATGGGTATTTTTTCCGATTGGTTTTAATACTATGTTGATGACTGACTATTTGATGTTCCTCCATGCATGGTTGTTATATTGTCTATGGATACATTTTCTTTATTTCTTAGGTCATGTACCGGCTGCTGTACCACCCCTTTTGGTCCTCTTTCATTTACTAGAACCACAGTTGCCCGGTACCGTTACCGCCTTCCTATACCCCCAATAAAGCCTCCAGCAGGATTTCCACATGCGCTGTGAGAGGCTTTACTTACCTGTTGCCTTTGGAGTTGAATTTCAACTCGAAGGCCGAACACGAGTCTCTTTTTCTTTTTCTTTTTCTATACATTACTTTCCTTTCTATTCTTCACCTCTTTTCTCGCCCCCCCTCTTTTCCCTTCTCCTTGAACCCACACCCAACCCCCCTCTGTACACCCTCGGCTCCCGAGATACCAATAACCTGAGGTGTAGACCTTTATAGTGCATATAAGTTGTCTTAACCTTGTTTATTTTTCTCGCTAGCTGGTCTACGGACCCACATTCGGTGACTGTCCAGCTCTCCCTGAAGTCCAGCTATGGCGTACTCCACACTAGGCCGACATCCTACAGTGATCTCACATAACGTACAGGGCTTAAACATTCCTGAAAAACGCTCAAATCTCCTCAGGGAACTTAAAAAAGGTAGGCCTTGTTTTGCTTTTCTACAGGAGACACACTAAAACGTCCTCAGTGCCCAGGCTCACCGACAAATACTTCACAGAAGCTTTCCATTCCACAAATGATTTAGCCAAGACCAAGGGAGTTTCTATCCTAGTCAGCAAAGATGCCTCATTTGAACTAACTGACAAGCTTAGTGATCCCCTCGGAAGGTACATCTTCCTGAAAGGGAAATGCGCTGGCGTACCAGTCACATTAGCGAACGTATACTTCCCGAACTCCTCACACTTGAGGTTCTGTCAACATATGCTATATGAGCTGAAGGGCTTTAGTAATGGGTGCATTATATTGGGGGGTGATTTCAATATCCCTCTGAACCCCCTAGTTGACACCTCATCGGGAAAATCGTCAATAACGTACCGTATCCTTAAAATAATAAAATCCCTTCTACAGGACATGCACCTGATTGATTCCTGGCGTTTTCTACACCCTGAAGGTAGAGACTTCACATTTTTCTCTGCCCCCCATAACCGCTACTCGCGAATTGATTATATCTTCACCTCCCAAGATGATCTGCACTTGACCACCAATGCTGACATAGGCATACAGTCAATCTCTGACCACGCCCCCATTTCGGTCTCCCTAAACTTCACTGCTCCCAGACCCAAAACTAACTCATGGAGGTTGAATCCTTCCCTCCTGACTAATGATCTATTACTACCTCAAATTACCGCGAGCCTCACGGAGTACTTTTCCCTGAATGCATCACTAGATGCTGACCCTATGATGGTGTGGGAGGCCCACAAATGTTCCATCAGAGGGGAACTCATAAACATGGGAGCACGCCTGAAGAGGGAGGCTGAAAGAGAGATACAGCGTTTAGTGTCCCAGATACACACCCTGGAATCTCTACATAAGCAATCCCTTACAGTAGACTCAGCCAGCGCCCTCTTAAATGCCAGAAAGTCCCTCCAACAATCATTTGAGCGTAAAACAAAGAGGTTCCTTTTCTTTCGCAAAAAAATATACTATGAACACGGAGATAAGTCGGGCCGTTTTTTAGCTAGGGCACTTAAGGACTCCAAAGCCGCCCATAACATAGCGGGCATACTCAACAGGACAGGACAGATAGACGTTACCGCAGACAAGATTACCGAACACTTTCATAAGTTTTACTCGGACCTCTATAACATCCCCCAGGAGCTGAAGGGGAATCCATCAGGTAGGCTGTGTGGGGCCCCATGATTTCTATCAGCGGCCCTGTGTATAACAAACATATTGGTATGCTCTGTTAACACCAGCTGCCATGTGCTGCAGTGCATTGAAACAATGCATTGCAGTGCTTATTTTTTCCAGCTTGTATAAATGCGATCTGCGAAGCATTACAGCGTGTTGTAAAGCACTGCTCAAAAAAATGTAAAATGTCCTACGTTTGCGTTGGTGTGAACAGAAACCCTAGGACACAACACAGATTGCCTTCTCCTTGTGTTGGGCAAATTTCCCAGTGCTGCTGGTGTGAACAAGCCCTTAAAAGGGATACTACACCGCTTTGAAGAATGTGTAAAAAGGATGTGAGATAAAGTCTCCTCCATGGCAGTAAATTCTAATGTACTCTATCCAAAAAAAATACAAAAAAACAACCAACAGTTTTGAAATTTAGATAACTTTCCATCCATTTTATATCAGAGATAAAAGATATGTATTTTGAACAAACAATATGTAATCATATATAGTAACCACTGAGACTGATTTATATTTCTGTTACACTTTGTACAAGCAAAAGGTCAAGTTATCAGATATGCAAGAGGGAAGCAGTTAAGTAATCATTCTCAGGCTTTACTGGAAAATGCTTTTGAAATCCAAGGAGAATACCTATAATAGCGAGTCAGCATGTGTGCCAGTTGTATGTCTCTTCCTGCTCCACAATAACCATCTATTGAATGTGATGTTTGTTAAGAAGATAGTGTGTATTTTCAGGAAGTGTTCATTTTGTACTCATGTTTTAATATTTACTTAAATAAAATGTTGAGCAAAATATTGAAATTTTTATTTATTTGGTGTCATTATGATCTATATCAGTGGTCTCCAAATTGTGGCCCATTGCTTGCCATTATCTGGCTCTTGAGGGACTATTCTCCTACTGATATGAAACGCTTATATGCCAATGAATATCACACCCACAATGGGGCACCCCTTCTCTCATTGACCTCAACAATTGGCCTCCCAGTGATACCAATGATGGGGTACTATTCCTCCAGCTTGTGCCAAATGCGGCAATGCCTACTCCCACTGATGCCAGGAACATTTCCACTACTGCTGGCCACTGTCCAGCCTCCTAAAGTCTATAGGACAATAAACTGGGCCCTTGTTTAGAAGGTTTTGAGACCTCTGATCTATATGAAAAAGTCTAGCTTCCTATGGACTTATTAAGCACCACTTACTTTCTGTTCAGTGATGCCATAGAAAAAAAGAAAATTTGAAGGAGCAGAATGTAAATTTCATTTTGAATGAACACATTTCTAACAGCGTATGTCATTTTTGTTCAGGAAGTTCTATTTAAAATTGATTGTTAAAAGAAAGCACATGTTCCAGAATCATCTAGCTATTGCCTTACAGTCCTTGGACCACCCCTTTCATTCATTGGGATGCAGTTATTTCAATCATGACTCAGCTCACAGATTCCTATGTTCAGAAGTTATGTACAGCATCCTGATGGCCTTTACCAGCCATGATATGCCTGCATTACCTAGAAGGCCCAGTAATGATGTCACTGGGTCAAAGTAATGTTTGTAGTGAAAATAGAAAGGTCTTATTTAATAATTTCATGTTTTTTAGCTATATTTATGGATGTGGCAGTAACTGATCCATACAGCACTAGGCTCGCATTTTAGGAATATTCATGAATAAAGTTACACATAATAATAAGCTTAATGTAGCTATACAAATTCTAAATAATTATCTCTACAATTTTTAAGAATTATGTTATACTGTGTCCACGCACACTGAGAACATGAAAAACAGTAGGTTAAAAAAATTTAATTTTCCACTAAAAACCAATCTACAATGGCAGCATGAATTAAAACAAAAATCCACTCATTTTTTAATCTGCTCCTAAAAAATAATCTTGCTTTGCATGTCGGCAACGGCTCACTCTATAATCAATAAACACATCCATTTAAATTGTAAAAAATAGCAGAACAATATTACTGCAAACATGCAGCCCAACGTTCCAGTTTTTGTTCTAAAATCCAACTTACTCAAACAGGAAACATTACAATGAACACATCACAGCATGTTAACATTTCAGAGTAACGCGTAGAACTGGTTTGTAAAAATAACATTCATTAGGCTGTGAAAAGAAAAATTTCCACATTGAAAATGGATCAATATTAACTGTAATTATGTTTTTGGTGCATTTTTCTATTCCTTCTCTTTCTACTTTTAATAACTAAGTGCCAACTGTTTCAGAAGGCTGTTTGTAGAGCACCAAATTAATTATTCCTCCACACACTGAAGATAAAACTAACTCATTAACGATTCAGTTACAGCTGTTGATGTATTCTACCTGGAGGAACATTCCTGATGTCATAATCTGCTAGAGAAGAGCTAGAAAAACAATTTGAGGCACAAAGATCCATTAGATAAATTACAGCATATACTGTGTTCCTTCCCCTTTGTTGGGTGTGGGGCAAGATTCCATTTATTTTGCATGAAATATTCAGCACTTTACTTATACTGGCAATCCAATTCAGTTTTGAAAAATGTAATAGTGTCAAAAACCAACATATTCTTAATGCATTTAAAGTGAAATTGTATATTTTCAAACACACAAATGTACACACACACACCACAGGACTTGGCAACAGAAATAACATTTAAAAGGGATGTTTATTCAGGTCCCATTTGATTGTTATCTCTGTTGCCAAGTGTCAATGCATGTACCCAATTACAGATTATGTTTGTACATACTTTGTGAGTTGCACCATATATACATATATATCATAATATGCGGAGCCTGGGATCACTAGCTACTTGTAAAACATGTTTTATTGGTTTCTCAAGAACAGGCAAACAAAAATAGCTTTCTTCAGCAAAATGAATGCACACAGCCTATGATGCTGGTACAATTAGGACAACAAAAGTGTCTCACCACCAGTATACCAGTCCCACACCAGGGTTTAGGCTTCCTGTCCATTTTGGGGTATAAAGGCCACAGCAGCTCAGCAAATGTCTCAGTCACCAAACATTGTACACTTGTACCACTGTGGGATTACTCCACTCCACCTCACTGATAGGTGCCATTTCCTTCCTGCTTCTTTTCAAGCCTCCCTTGCAGGGGGATTCATTATGTTGGGACTAAAGCCCCTGTAATCAGGTTTGGAGGCTCTTTCCCACCCAAAGTCTCTAAGAACCTCGGAAATCTGGGTCACAACTGTGACCCCGGGGAGAACTGTAAATCAGTACTCTCCAACCAAACTACCCTGGAACCCCTCACTCTGCATGTGTGAGAACCCTTGAGTAATGAAAAATGTGCTCACGGCATTCCTCTTAAAAGGGGACCACAACCCTAATAGTGGGGGCATGCATCTCCCTTCCAGGACCCATCAATACTGTGTATGTATATATATATATATATATATATATATATATATATATATATCAATTTAAAAGTGAACCTGTACTTTTCAAGGAAAAGCAATGAATTCTTAGCTGTTATGCTGCTGCTTGCTGGGTCAAGTAAAGTAACATTTTACCACTTCTGAATATTGGGGAGCATGTACCTATCTCAATTTTGCATGTGACAGTGTTGGTGCTTTGTGATTGGTCTCTTAGGCAACTGGTGTTGTCAAACATGGGCAGGAAGAAAGTCCAGAGTGCTGTGATGACTTATGCATGGCTTCTCTTCATTACCATTGACAGAGTGACTGGGAGGTGAAGGGGGGGGGGGCAAGTATAAGCAGCTGTGATGCCTGGAGTTAAGTGAACCTGTTGCTCTTCCATGCATAAGCAAAGCACATATGTATGGTAAGCCTTTGATTTCTAAGTATAGTACCCAGTAGGGCTGATACACAAAACTGTCATGTTGCACAGGGACCATCCAGACATCCATTCAGTGCTGTAATCAAGAACAAGAGTATCCAAAGCTTTCCAAAGCAAAATAAATGAAAATCACTGTACAGAAAATGTAACACTCCATCCAGGCCTAAGCTACTACCTTAGTATCATAGTAGTACTCCAACATGAATATACTGACCAGCTTTTTGACTAAAAGTCTGGGAACTATCCCATTAAACTTTCTTGAGTTCGAAGAAATTAGCCCATTTGCTGACCATAGGCACTAGTCATTTTTACATATTCAAGACTCCTGGACTTAAGGGTGCATCCATGCTTGCAAATCCCCCCCAGTGTGCAATCAGCTGTGAGGATCCCAGCAGGGTTCCCTAGATTAGCTGCAAGAAGGCAGCCCCATTGTAAGCAATGGGAGGCTTCCGACTCTTGAAGCCAATTGTGCCCACTTGCATGTAAATCGCTCCAACAATGATCACATGCGAGTGATCAGCCCTGAATGCAGGCAGTCCCAGGAAGCTTCAGAACAAGGCTGAACCAACATGCAGAAACCCAAAGAGGGCACTGTAATATATAAACACCATATAATTATTTCAAGCATTCTGTTACCAGCATTAGAAAGATGAAATGTGATTGGTTGCATAAGCAAACAGCTCAGTTTTCTGTTCAAACTAAATTGGGCTCAGAAAGCCCTCCTCTTTCCAAGTAGCCCAAAATGTTTAATTTGTGTCACCTGTAAACTAATTAAATTCAGCAGTAATATCTCATAACCAATTAGTTACTTGATTGCATTTGTAGTAGTGAGCAATTAAATGTCTTAAAAAGGCGTCACCTCCATAAACATAGATGATCCTGCAGACCATTATGGCAAATGACTGCTTTGGAATGTTTCATTTGATAAATAAAGAAGCAGAAAACTGACACCATAGCTTCTGACTGAAGTCACTCTAGTAATAGGATATGCATGCTTGTTTAATTAGTTAGGGAAAAGGGGGAAAATGACAGATTGCTGTGCTCTTTATGTGGACATCTATGTACTCCTTCCAACAATTTTGTCACTTTCTAAATATTTAATAACAGTTACTAGATCATTTCTAACCTCTGTGTCAAGTCAACCAAATTTGAAGACCAGTCACAAAAAAGGTCAAATTTGCAAAAACGGCATAAAAGATAAAGCAAATATTACTTAGTAAATCATATGAGCAGGAATCTGCTATGAAGGCAATGTCTTTTTTTTCATGTCTGTATCAAAGGAAATGAAATGTTTGCAATATTTTTCGCTTGATAAATTTATGAAAGCATTTGTAGTATGAACACTGCTGACATAAACAGACTGTGACCTGAAAATGATTATATTCTACTCTGCAAGGAACAGAAAGGGGGGGGGGAGGGGGGAGCGGAGAAGAATATATTCAGCAGTTGGAAACATTGCCACAGGGTCTGAGTAATCCTTAATTAACTGAATATATTAACAGAGAACTATAAAAGGAAGGAAAATAATTTTGTTTTTATATCACGCCCTTTGAAAAGAAGTCATTCTGTTGCAATTTACAAGCCACTATAAGCAGTAATAGCCACTGGGCATTTTGTACAATAAAACAAGATTGTTTCTGAATCAGGAGGTTAAAGCTGAAGCTTCAGACTCTTGCTTATATATTATTTATTGATTTTGTGGGTGTGCATGTTTTTTTTCTCCAACATTTTAGGTATCTGTATGCAGCTATTTTCACTATATGCAAAATAATATATGGAAAATTGTTGCGACATGATTTTGCCTGTTCTAGATAATAATTTTATGAAGCAGAAAGGGTGTTCATTACAGCCCCCTTGAATTTTGTTTGTGGAGGACATTAATATAGTATGCTGTGTGTTTCATATCTGGGCACAAATAAATCCAATTACAGTTTTCTATAAATAAATATTCATAGCAATGAAGAGGACAATTATGATCAAACAGGTAATTAAAGTGGTAGTACAGTTTTTTTTTTTTCTATACCTACAGGTAAGCCTATAATAAGGCACAGTAAATATCTCCTAAACATGTACAGATTAGGAGATATTTACCGATGCAGTGCCAATATCACTGGATCATGCACACTGCACTCTCAGGCGGCGTACACACGGCAGGGAATCTCGACGGGCAGAACACATCGTTCCGCCCGTCGAGGTTCCCTGCCGGCCGTCGAAATCGGCGACCCGCCCGTCGGGAATGGCAACCAGCCATTCTTCCAGGCGGGCCGTCGAGGAAATAGAGAGCGTGCTCTCTATTTCTGCTCGACGGGCTTCCCGACGGGAAGCTCGCCGAGACCGTACACACGGCCGAGGTCCTCGCTGGAATGCACATTCCAGCGAGGTTCTCGCTGGTTTTCAGCGAGAACCTCGGCCGTGTGTACGCCGCCTCATTGGATGGTAAGCCATTCCTGCAGGAGTGATGACATTGTGGTTTGGCCAATCAGATGGCAACAGCTCGGGAACCGGAAAGGAAAACAAGGTAAAGATGGAAGACCAGGTGAAGATGTGATAGTGCACTGCTGGAGGTCTTTGTTTTCAGATAAATCTTTCATAGTGTGCTAGTATGCATATGCTTATGCTTTAAGTGTTTATAGTTTAAGGTTAGATAAATATAAAGTAATACAGTAAAAACCTTGGATTGTGAGCATAATTCGTTCCAGAAACATGCTTGTAATCCAAAGCACTTGTATATCAAAGCAAATTTCCCCTTAAAAAATAACGGAAACTCAAATGATTTGTTCCACAACCATTTATTCATAGGTTCTTCAGTTTATAGTCAATATCAGGGAACCTCAAACTATGGGCCTCCAGCTGTTGCGGAACTACACATCCCATGAGGCATTGTAAACCTTTGACATTCACAGATATGACTAGGCATCAACGCTGTATCCTGGCCTAGGCCAACAAGGCATTCCACAACTGTGGGAGGGGGGCGCTGCTTCTAATTTTGACTGTCCCATCATCCTGGACCACAAACCTTCCTCACTGTGCTATATGTTTTCTGATGCACCATTGGCATGGTTATATCTTCTTAGTCCTCTCCATAAAATTATTAGAAATTTGTGCTTAACCACTTGATACCCTATGTTCCTGACAGGACGTCATATGTAGTCCTGTCACTTTAAGCTGCTATGGGCGCGATGGCCGCCGGGCACATGTGATTGCCTACAATTGAGGTGGGACGTGGAGCTCCGTGTGTAAACACAGAGCTCCACGTCCCTGTCAGGGAGAAAGGAGATCGATGCTGTGTCCCTTGTACATAGGGACACAATCGGTTTACCTCCCCCAGTCAGTCCCCTCCCCCCACAGTTAGAACACAATGTAGGAGAAACATTTCACCCCTTCCCCGCCCCCTAGTGGTTAACCCCTTCCCTGCCAGTTACATTTATACAGTAATCAATGCATATTTATAGCATTGTTCACTGTATAAATGTAAATGGTCCCAAAAATGTGTCAAAAGTGTCCGATGTGTCCGCTATGATGTCCCAGTCCCGAAAAAAAAAATCGCAGATCGCCGTTATTTCTAGTAAAACATAAATAAATAAATAAATCATAATTATGTCCCCTATTTTGTAGGCAATATAACTTTTGCGCAAACCAGTCACTATACGGTTATTGCGATTTTATTTTTAATTTTTTTTACCCCAAAAAATGTAGAAGAATACATATCGGCCTAAACTGAGATAACATTTTATTTTTTATTTTAACCACTTCAATACCCGCCCATTGACAATTGACGGCCAGAGATGGGATCTCCCATCCTAAGTGGCCGTCAATTGACGGCCTGGGCTTTGCGGGTGGATATCTGAATGATGCCTGCAGCCAGAGGCATCATCCAGATATCCTCTTCTTCAGCCGGCGATTCTGCACGTCATAAGAATGATCATAGCGGCGGTTCCACCGCTTGATCGTTCTTACAGCCCACAGGAGGGGACATCCCCCCCCCTCCCGCCGCCATCCGGTGCTTCTCCGGGCTCTCCCGTGCCTTCGGGGTCCCGGAGAACGAATCGTTCAGTGTCGGCAGGAAGCATAGAGATGACTGGTGACCAGATGGTCACCAGTCATCTCTATGACCGTCGGAGGACCCGGGCGCGATGTGATGACGTCACGAACGGGTCCCCGTAAGTAAACAAAGCCGCAATTGCAGCTGTAAGCAACCATTCATGAGATCGGTGAATTTTTTTTCACCGATCTCATGGTTTCCAGCCTGGAGGAGAGATGTGAGGTCTTTTTGACCCCGCATCTCTCCTTAAAGAGGACCTGTCACACACATTTCCTATTACAAGGGATGTTTACATTCCTTGTAATAGGAATAAAAGTGGAAAAAATTTTTTTGTAAAAAAGTGTAAAAATAAATAAAAAATAAGTCAAAAAAATAAATAAAAGATAAAAAAAAAAATTAAAACGCCCCTGTCCCCGATAGCTCGTGTGAAGAAGCGAACGCACACGTAAGTCCCGCCGACATATGTAAATGCCGTTTAAACCACATAAGTGAGGTATCGCCGCGTGCGTTAGAGTGTCAGCAACTAATCTAGCACTAGATCTCCTCTGTAAATCTAAACTGGTAACCTGGAAAAAAATAAAATAAAGCGTTGCCTATGCAGATTTTTAAGTACTGAAGTTTGGCGCCATTCCATGAGTGTGCGCATAATTAAAGCGTGACATGTTGGGTATCTATTTACTCGGTGTAACATAATCTTTCACATAATACAAAAAAATTGGGCTAACTTTACTGTTTTGTTATTTTTTTAATTCATGAAACAATTTTTTTTACAAAAAAAAGGCGTTTGAAAAATGATTGCGTAAATACTGTGTGAGATAAAATGTTGCAATGACTGTCGTTTTATTCCCTAGGGCAGTGATGGCGAACCTCGGCACCCCAGATGTTTTGGAACTACATTTCCCATGATGCTCATACACTCTGCAGTGTAGTTGAGCATCATGGGAAATGTAGTTCCAAAACATCTGGGGTGCCAAGGTTCGCCATCACTGCCCTAGGGTGTCTGCTAAAAAAACATATATAATGTTTTGGGGTACTGCGTAATTTTCTAGCAAAAGAATGATGATTATTACATGTAGGAGAGAAGTGTCAGAATAGGCCAGGTATGGAGGTGGTATAAAAGCCCGGTATTGAAGTGGTGAAATGTGATATTTATTATAGCAAAAACTAAAAAATTGTGTCTTTTTTCAAAATTGTCGCTCTTTTTTCGTTTATAGCGCAAAAAATAAAAACCGCACGGGCGATCAAATACCACCAATAGAAAGCTCTATTTGTGGGGAAAAAAAGGACGTCAATTTTGTTTGGAAGCCACATCGCACGACCGCGCAATTGTCAGTTAAAGCGACGCAGTGCTGGAAGCTAAAATTTTGTCTGGGCAGGAGTAGGTGCACAGTAGGCAAGTGGTTAAAGTAGAACTATAGGCAACACTTTTTTATTCCCATTTTGGATAGAGTAAGGGAGGGTTATAGCCCCTGTCAGTTTATTTTTTTACCATCCCTGTCCCATTGCAGAGATTTCCCTTCACTTCCTGCCCCATAGCCAAACAGGAAGTGAGAGTAAATCTATGCAAATTAAGAATATCAATTGATGCCCCCACCAGGCCCTCAGAGCTAGTGTCTCCGCTCAAAAATTCCAGGGTCTTAAACAGAAAGGTGTGTGGCCTTAAACGGAAGGGGTGGGTCATATTTAGGGGGTGCGTTTAGTCAGGCCTAGGGCAGCACAAAACCCAAATACACTACTGCTAGGCATGATGGGAATTGTAGTTCCTGAACAACTGAAGAGCCGTAGATCCCTGGTCTATATAAAAAGATTATAGTAATGTGATCAGGTTGTGTAACCATAAAATGTCTATTCACAAATGGCAACCTCCACTAGGGGATTAGAAGCAAAATCCAGCAGCAGCTACAAAGTAAAAAAAGAGAAGAGAGTCGCCTCTAAGTGTAGAAATATGTTGCCAAATGTTGTACCTTAATTAAATGTAAACATATTGCTACACTTACAGGTGCCTCTCTTGTCTTTTATACTCAGGTGTGACATGACACTACTCTTATATCAAGACATCGCTTGTATATCAAGTCAAACGTATTTAAAAAGATTAGCTTGTCTTGCAAAACGCTCTTAAACCAAGTTACTCTCAAACCAAGATTTTACTGTATAATCATGTAATACTGTATAATAATTAGTTTATATAATCTAATCTAGATTTAATTTAAATGTGACAAAATGGGATATATATACATATGGAGTTTTAAAAAAGACTAATTAAAGTTGGAAGGAAAAATTTCAAGAAAAAAATTGCAAGAAAGTATCTATAGTGAAATGTATTATTCTAAATTACAATAATACTTTAATTAAAACACAGCTAGTTTAATAAGTTTAAAGTTTGATGAAATACTGCACAAGGGATAATAACAAAATGTGCGATTTTATCAGACTTGTATCACACATTAAATATAAAAATAAAAATGGCTAACAAAGTGGAAACAATATGATCTTAAAACAACCACACGTGTGATGAGAGGTCATGGAAAGGTAGTCCAGAGAGTTTCAGTTAGAAGAGCTATTAACAGCCCAATAAAAGTGCATTATGACCTCCATGAGAACCCGTACTTGTGCCTCTGGTGAAGGTGCTACTGATGACACAGGGGGATCTTATTGCTGAGAGATCGACCAGTGAGCAAGGGGATGAATTTAGTCACCTACAGAGGGGATTAAAGGAGAACAAATGTAGAGAATTTCAGTTGCACATTAATTCACACTTCTGGTTAAAGTGTAAGTCTATCAGGTTACATTCTGAACCCAGTTTCTGCCAGACAGAACCTGATTCTTAGGGATAAGGCCCCACCTTGCTTCCTGCTGTGCAATTACAACCCTGCTGACTGCAGCAACAGAAAGAGCAATATTTTAGTTTATATAAAGGTGAATTCTGGGCACACCATCTTTAATTTGAATATACAGTATTAGCCACAAAAGATTTGCAACACAAATTATGACCAAAACTATAAACCTGGGAAGTTTACATTTTTACATAATGAGTATGACATGCATTATCTGCTACAAGTTCCCTCCCTCAATGTCACTATTTTATTCAATTTTCCATATGTCTAATAATATAATATCTTCTCACTTTTAAATTGTGTGTGGTGTGTGCTTATTTACATATTGCACTTTCCCTATTTGGCTGTTATATATATCCTATTCTATATGGGTTCTCAAAGTAACCACTCTTTGTAAACTTCTCCAGTATTTACCTACAAGCACTTGTAGGCTTTGAACCAAACCACTCCTTTTGATTCCAAGATCCCAAATAATGTCTTTAATAAAGATGCCATGAACAGTGTACAATATTTACCCACCTCAAACTTAATAGAAGCTAAAAGGGGGGAATGAATTTAACCACTTAACCCCGGACCATATTGCTGCCCAATGACCAGAGCACTTTTTGTGATTCGGCACTGCGTCGCTTTAACTGACAATTGCGCGGGCGTGCGACGTGGCTCCCAAACAAAATTGGTGTCCTTTATTTCCCACAAATAGAGCTTTCTTTTGGTGGTATTTTATCATCTCTGCGGGTTTTATTTTTTGCGCTAAAAACAAAAATAAAGCGACAATTTTTAAAAAAATGCAATATTTTTTACTTTTTGCTATAATAAATATCCCCCAAAAATATATAAAAAAACATTTTTTTCCTTAGTTTTGGCCGATACGTATTCTCCTACATATTTTTTCGTAAAAAAAATCATAATAAGAGTTTATTGATTGATTTGCGCAAAAGTTATAGTGTTTACAAAATAGGGGGTCGTTTTATGGCACTTTTATTAATATTTTTTTTTACTAGTAATGGCGGCAATCAGCATTTTTTTTTCAGTACTGCGACATTATGGCGGGCACTTCGGACACTTGACAAATTTTCGGGACCATTGGCATTTTTTTAGCGATCAATGCTATAAAAATGCATTGGATTACTATAAAAATGGCATTGGCAGTGAAGGGGTTAACACTAGGGGGCGGGGAAGGGGTTAAGTGTGTTCCTGGGTGTGTTCTAATTGTATGGGGGGGGGTGGCCTCACTAGGGGAAATCACTGATCTTCTGTTCATACATTGTATGAACAGAAGATCAGCGTTTCCCCCGCTGACAGGACCGGGAGCTTTGTGTTTACACACAAAAAATCTTATCCTGAATTTGAAAGGGTACTCGCTCTCACTTACACTTGGATCAACTAGGTCCCCCCCATGCCCACAGCTTTCTGGGACACATCACAGGTCCCAGAAGGCTGTGGGGCCATTTACCAAGTGCAGAGAGCTTTGTGCAGGTGCAGAGGGAAGCCAGTTGTGAAGCTGGAAGGGGTCACAGCTGGCAGCCCACAGTTAACATGACGGCACCGGGGAGTGACGACAGGTAAAGAAACTTGTTTGGGTAAGCGATTGATACTCGGGCAGATGAGTGTCTGTTTATTAAAAGTCAGCAGCTACATTTTTTGTAGCTACTGACTTTTAACCACTTCCTGACTACCATATAGCAGAATAATGGCTGCAAAGTGGTTGCATAATCCTGACTGGGCGTCATAAGTTGTCCAGCAGCATAAGCTGCAGGGCACACAGCGCACCGATCGGTGGTGTGGTGTGTCAGTCTGACGCAACTCATCTCTGATCCCTGTAAAGAGCCTGACGTAGGCTCTTTACCATGTAATCAGCTGTGTCCAATTCATTGGCGGCGGGTGCTCAAAATTTTTGGGGGGGCGCAAACGAAAAAAAAAAAATTTCAGCCTCACTGTGCCATCAATTGTCACCACTGTGCCATGCCAGCAAACACAGCCACTGTGCCCCTAAATTGTCGCCATTGTGCCAATTGTCGCCACTGTGCCCATTGTTGCCACTGTGCCCTTTGTCACCACTGTGCTTATTGATGCCTCTGCCCTTTGTTGCCTCTGTGCCCATTGTCGCCGCTCTGCCCTGTAAAATGCACTTACCTTTCTGCTTCCACGTCCCTCGATGTCTTCTCCCGCCCTCAATGACGCTTCAGCCAATCAGGTTACCAATAACCAGAATAGGCAAACCTGATTGGCTGAGACGGTCGTCCCTGGACTTCATCCAGACCAGCCTACTTTAATTTTGAGTGTGACCAACAGCACCCCCTTACATCAGTGTCCACAGCAGAGTCCCCCCATTACACCAGCAGAATCCCCCATTACATCATCAGCAGAGTCCCCCCATTACACCAACAGCCCCCCTCTACCAGCAGCCCCCCTACACCAGCAGCAGAGTCCCCCCATTACACCAGCAGCCCCCATACATCGTAAGCAGAGTCCCCCCATTACACCAGCAGAGTCCCCCATTACATCATTAGCAGAGTCCCCCCATTACACCAGCAGCCCCCACACATCATCAGCAAAGTCCCCCCATTACACCATTAGCAGAGTCCCCCCATTACACCAGCAGCCCCCATACATCGTCAGCAGAGTCCCCCCATTACACCATTAGCAGAGTCCCCCCATTACATCATTAGCAGAGTCCCCCCATTACACCAGCAGCCCCCATACATCATCAGCAGAGTCCCCCCATTACACCATTAGCAGATTCCCCCCATTACACCAGCAGCCCCCATACATCATCAGCAGAGTCCCCCCATTACACCAGCAGCCCCCATACATCAGCAGAGTCCCCCCATTACACCAGCAGCCCCCATTACATCAGCAGAGTCCCCCCATTACACCAGCAGCCCCCTTACATCATCAGCAGAGTCGTTGCTAAATGTTGTACCTCCATTAACCACTTTCCGACCAGCCGCCGCAGTTATACGGCGGCAGGTCGGCTCGCCCAGGCGAGAGCCCGTAGCTCTACGTCGGGCGCGTGAACGGCCAGGGAGCGCGCGCGCGCGCCTCCCCGCCGTTCCCGACGATCGGATTCGATACAGAACCGATCACTCACCAGGTCCAGGCCAATAAAATCTGGCCTGGACCTGGTGATCACCCTCAGCCAATGGTTGTTCTCCCCTGCCAATGTTTTGTAAACATTGACAGGGGAAATGCTGCTCTCTCCCTCGTGTCGGTCTTTCCGTTCCTGACCGTGAGGGAGAGAGCATCTAACTGTGAGTTGCACAACACTACACTGACACCAGGTCACGTAGGCACACAATTCACCCCTGTTAACCCCCCGATCGCCCCCCAAATTAACCCCTTCACTGCCTGTCACTGTGTCACCCAGTACAGCAATCAGATTTTTTTTTGATTGCTGTACAAGTGTCATTAGTGACTAAAATAGTTGTTAGGGTAATTAGCCTTAGACCCTAATAAGTCTAGGGACCCCCCCTAACCCCCCCCAATAAAGGTTTAACCCCTTGATTACCCCCTGTCACCAGTGATCACAGTATAAGTGTCACGGGTGACGCAGTTTAGCTAGTTTATTTTTTATAGCATCAAGGCACCCGCCATATTTTTTGCAATAAAGTTTTAACCCCCTGATTGCCCGGCGGGTGATCAAAGTTTGGTTTTAGCGCCGGATAGGGTCTGCGTTGCCCCAGGCAGCGTCAGATTAGTGCCAGTAGCGCTAACACCCACGCACGCACCATACACCCCCCCCTTAGTGGTATAGTATCTGAACTGATCGATACCTGATCTGATCAGATCTATACTAGCGTCCCCTGCAGTTTAGGGTTCCCAAAAACGCATTGTTAGCGGGATCAGCCCAGATACCTGCTAGCACCTGCGTTTAGCACCTTCGCCCAGCCCAGCCCAACAAAGTGCAGTATCGATCAATCGATCACTGACACAAAACACAAAAACACATAACTGCAGGGTTCGCAGAGTCAGGCCTGATCTCTGCGATCACTAACAGTTTTTTGGTAGCGTTTGACTGTCGCTAACAGGTCAGGTGCTTTTTTTCCTGTGAATCTCACCACCGTACCCCTAAATTTAGAGCCCAAAATGGCAAATAGAATGTTTGGTGATGAAGAGGCCTACTTGTTCATGAGCCTGTCAGATAGTGATGAGGAGGTCACGCATCTGTCAAATTCTAGCTCATATGATCCTGTAGACGACAGTGGCTCCCTGACAGATAGCTCTGACGACGGAGTGGTCCCTGCTAGGGTCAGGCGTACCAGATCCCGATCTTCTGCTGTCGCTGAGGTGCAAGAACCGCAGGGCTCTCGTATGGGGCAGAGTAGTACTAGCGCCGCTATTCCTTCGGGTGATCTGGCAAGCACCAGCGGCCTAGTACATCCTGGTCATACATCCAGCACTGCAGTAACACTTGGTGACGTGGCGAGTCCCATAAGTGCAGTTCAAGCTGGCGAGGTGGCAAGCACAAGTAGTGTCCCGCTGCCACCAAGAAGAAGAAGACAAAGACAGGCCCGTCGTGCCCATAGTGCCCTTCCTGCTGCATTAGCCAATCCTGATTGGGTCCCCGCCACTTCTGCAGCACCCGTACTTCCCCCATTCACTGGCCAACCCGGAATTCAGGTGGAAACAGTTGATTTTACGCCACTGGATTTTTATTCACTGTTTTTCACGGAAGATCTCTATAGATCTATTGTGGACCAAAGCAATTTGTATGCTGGTCAATTCATCGCCGCTAATCCCCAGCTGTCCCTTGCCAGAGATTGGAAGCCAATTACGGTTTCCGAATTTAAGATCTTTCTGGGCCTTACCCTCCTCATGGGCATTACTAAAAAGAGTGAATTGCGGTTGTATTGGTCCACGCGCCCAATTTACTATATGCCCATTTTCTCTGCCTCCATGACCAGGACACAATACGAGCAGATCTTGCGGTTCATGCATTTTAGTGACAATCAACTCTGTCGTCCTCGGGGAGACCCTGAATTCGATCGGCTCTACAAAATTCGGCCCCTCGTAAACCACTTCAACGAACGGTTTGCAGCCTTGTATAATCCCAATCAAGTTGTCTGCGTTGATGAGTCCCTGATTAAGTTTTCTGGTCGCTTGTCATTCAAACAGTTCCTTCCCAGCAAGCGTGCCAGATACGGGGGTCAAGTTGTATAAGCTCTGTGACAGGGCAACAGGCTATACATCTAGCTTTATGGTTTACGAGGGAAAAGACAGTCACGTAGAGCCGGAAAATTGCCCTGATTACATAGGGAGCGCTGGTAAGATAGTCTGGGAATTGGTGTCACCCTTATTCGGAAAGGGGTACCACTTGTACGTGGACAATTATTACACGAGCGTGCCACTTTTTAGTCATCTTTTTGATTATGGAATTGGCGCATGTGGCACCGTGCGACCTAATCGCCGGGGCATCCCCCAACGGCTTGTAGAATCCCGTCTTAGTCGGGGGGAGAGAGCCTGCTTACAGTGTAACAATTTGTTAGCAGTGAAGTGGAGGGATGCACGGAATGTTTTCGTTCTGTCCTCGCTTCACGCAGACACGGCAGTCCAAATTCCTACGGCGACTGGTGTTGTGGAGAAACCCCTCTGTATCCACGAGTACAACCTTAACATGGGAGGGGTGGACCTCAATGACCAGTTGTTGGCGCCGTACCTAATTACCCATAAGACCAAACGCTGGTACAAAAAAGTGTCGGTTTATTTGTTTCAATTGGCTTTGCTGAACGCTCATGTGCTATACACAGCTTCAGGACAGGCTGGATCCTTCCTAAAATTCCAGGAAGAGATCGCCGAAGCCCTTCTGTTTCCAGACGGTGCTTTGCCCCACCTTCCCAACGCAAATGCAGTGAGCCGGCTGTATGAGAGGCATTTTCCTTTTATCATCCCTAGTACCCCTACCCAAAGAACCCGCCAAAGAAGATGTCGTGTCTGCAGCAAACTCGGATTTAGGCGTGACACCCGCTTTTATTGTCCCGACTGTCCTGACCAACCTGGTCTTTGCATTGGTGTATGTTTCAAACGCTACCACACACTAATTGAGTTTTAGCGTAGGGTACAGCACCACACAGTCCTAGGCACATAAACACAGGGTTTCAGAAGATGTGATGGCCATCACATTTTGAGAGACCATAATCTGCAACGTTCAGTTTACAGTTTATAAAAGTGAAAAAAAGTGGAAAAAATTAAACTCACACAAAAACACAAAAAAAATATAAAATAAAAAATCCAAAAATAGTTGTGGTTGTATTTTTCTCCTCTATTTGTTGTTCTCTTATGTTCACTCTCTACTGTCTACTCACTATTGTTCTATATCTATTCTCTCTATTTTTTTTTTATAGTATTTGCTTTGCAGGTATGGTATGTTATACTGTAATGTTTGTTTTATTGTTAACCATCATTTACTTAGCAGGTACGCCATTTAGTTGCATCGCGGATTTATTTAGCGTGACAGCAACAGCGTTTGCTCCCACGATATATAAAGCCACGACTCCAACACTGTGGGAGGTGATTTCACCACCACAGCTAAAAAAAGAGCATATATGCCGAAGCATGGGGGCATTAGGGGCGGAGAAGCGATTTTGCTCCTAATGCCGCATACATACGATCGAAATTCCGTCGGAAGCTTTCCCGTGGAAAAGTTCAACCGTGTGTACGCGGCATAACTTTTTTTGAGGGAGGATGCCCCCATGCTTCGGCATATATATTTATTTTTTACTGTTTTTTTATTTTTTGGTATTTGATTTGCAGGTATGGTATGGTAAGATCTTACTGTTAGAATGTAATGTTACTTTGTTTTAATGTTAACCATCATTTGCTTAGCAGGTACGCCATCCAGTTGCATCGCCGATTTATTTCGCGTGACAGCAACAGCGTTTGCTCCCACGATATTTAAAGCCGTGATTCCAACACTGTAGGAGGTGATTTCACCACCACAGTTAAAAAAAGAGCATATATGCCGAAGCATGGGGGCATTAGGGGCGGAGGAGCGATTTTGCTCCTAATGCACGTACATACGGTCGAAATTCCGTCGGAAGCTTGTCCGTGGAAAAGTCCGACCGTGTGTATGCGCCATAACTTTTTATGCAGCGTACATACGTCTGTGAGCGGCATAACTTTTTTGAGGGAGGATGCCCCCATGCTTCGGCATATATAACTGGTGCATGTATGCCCATCATTAGAAGTGGGTGGATGAAGGGAGGTATTCTAATGGTGGGCATACCCACCGATCAATCAATTTTTTTCGTTCAGCCAACAGGCTGAATGAAAAAAAAAAGATTACAATACATGTCCAACAAGAACCATCAACGTATGGTATGTTGCTGGACTTTGAATGGTTATACCAGAATGATGCCTGCGGGTTTAGGTATCATCTTGGTATCATTCTCTTCAGCCAGCGGTCGGCTTTCATGTAAAAGCAATTCTAGCGGCTAATTAGCCTCTAGACTGCTTTTAAAAGCAGTGGGAGGGTATGCCCCCCCCCGGATATAAACTGCGCCATTGGGAAAGTGGGAAAACATTTTATCACACCGATCTTGGTGTGGTCAGATGCTATGAGGGCAGAGGAGAGACCTAGGGTCTGATAGACCCCAATTTTTTCAAAAAAGAGTACCTGTCACTAACTATTGCTATTATAGGGGATATTTACATGCCCTAAGATAACAATAAAAATTATAAAAAAAAATAGAAAAAGGAAGGAACAGTCTAAAATAAAATTAAAAAAGCAAAATAAATAATAATAAAAAAAAAAAAAAAAAAAAGCACCCCTGTCCCCCCCTGCTCTCACGCAAAGGCGAACGCAAGCGTCGGTATGGCGTCATATGTAAACAGCAATTGTACCATGCATGTGAGGTATCACCGCGAAGGCCAGATCGAGGGTAATAATTTTAGCAGTAGACCTCCTCCGTAAATCTAATGTGGTAACCTGTAGAGGCTTTTAAAGGCTTTTAAAAATGTATGTTGTTTGTCGCCACTGCGCATTTGTGGGAAATTTTAAAGTATGTCGTGTTTGGTATCTGTGTACTCGGCCTACGATCATCTTTTTTATTTCATGAAATATTTGGGCAATATAGTGTGTTTTAGTGCTTTAAAATAAAAAAAAGTGTATTTTTTCCCCAAAAAATGCGTTTAAAAAATCGCTGCGCAAATACTGCGTGGAAAAAAAAAAATGCAACACCCACCATTTTAATCTGTAGGGCCTTTGCTTTAAAAAAATATATAATGTTTGGGGGTTCAACTTAACTTTCTTGCAAAAAAAAAAAAAAGTTTTTATGTAAACAAACAGTGTCAGAAAGGGCTTTGTCTTCAAGTGGTTAGAAGAGTGGATGATGTGCGACATAAGCTTCTAAATGTTGTGCATAAAATGCCAGGACAGTTCAAAATCCCCCCAAATGACCCCATTTTGGAAAGTAGACACCCCAAGCTATTTTCTGAGAGGTATGTTGAGTACATGGAATATTTTATATTTTGCCACCAGTTGCTGGAATATGACAAACTTTTATTTATTTATTTATTTTTTGCACAAAGTTGCCACTAAATGATATATTGCTCAAACATGCCATGGTTATATGTGGAATTACACCCCAAAATACATTCTGCTGCTTCTCCCGAGTACGGGGATACCACATGTGTGAGACTTTTTGGGAGCCTAGACGCGTACGGGACACCAAAAACCAATCACCACCTTCAGGCTTTCTAAGGGCGCAAATCTTTGATTTTACCCCTCACTGCCTATCACAGTTTCGGAGGCCATGGAATGCCCAGATGGCACAAACCCCCCCCAAATGACCCCATTTTGGAAAGTAGACACCCCAACCTATTTGCTGAGAGGTATGGTGAGTATTTTGCAGTTCTTGCTTTTTGTCACAAAGATAAAAAAAAAAAAAAAAGAGAAAAAAAAAAAAAAATATCTTTCTTCATTTTCAAAAATAAATGAGCGCTGTAAAATACTCGCCATGCCTCTCATCAAATAGCTTGGGGTGTCTACTTTCCAAAATGGGGTCATTTGGGGGGTTTAGTGCCATCTGGGATTTCCATGGCCTCCAAAACTGTGATAGGCAGTGAGGGGTAAAATCAAAGATTTGCGCCCTTAGAAATCCTGAAAGCGGTGCTTGGTTTTCGGGGTCCCGTAAGCGGCTAGGCTCCCAACAAGTCCCACACATGTGGTATCCCCGTACTCAGGAGAAGCAGTAGAATGTATTTTGGGGTGTAATTCCACATATGCCCATGGCATGTTTGAGCAATATATCATTTAGTGGCAACTTTGTGCAAAAAAAAAAAAAAACATTTGTCATATTCCAGCAACTGGTGGCAAAATATAAAATATTCCATGTACTCAACATACCTCTCAGAAAATAGCTTGGGGTGTCTACTTTCCAAAATGGGGTCATTTGGGGGGGTTTTGTGTCACCTTGGCATTTTATGGCCTTCAAAACGGTGATAGGTAGTGATAGGTAGTGAGGAGTGAAATCAAAAATGTATGCCCTTAGAAATCCTGAAGGCGGTTCTTGGTTTTCGGGGTCCCGTACGCGGCTAGGCTCCTAAAAAGTCCCACACATGTGGTATCCCCATACTCAGGAGAAGCAGCAGAATGTATTTTGGGGTGCAATTCCACATATGCCCATGGCATGTGTGAGCAATATATAATTTAGTGACAACTTTGTGCAAAAAAAAATAAAAAATTCATATTCCCGCAACTTGTGGCAAAATATAGAATATTCCATGGACTCAAAATGCCTCTCAGCAAATAGCCTGGGGTGTCTACTTTCCAAAATTGGGTCATTTGGGGGGGTTTGTGCTATTTGGGCATTTTATGGCCTTCAAAACTGTCATAGGTAGTGAGAAGTGAAATCAAAAATTTGTGACCTTAGAAATCCTGAAGCCCATGCTTGGTTTAGGGGCCCTGCACGCAGCTAGGCTCCCCAAAAAGTCCCACACATGTGGTATCCCCGTACTCAGGAGAAGCAGCAGAATGTATTTTGGGTGTAATTCCACATATAACCATGGCATGTGTGAGCAATTTATCATTTAGTGACAACTTTTTGTAATTTTTTTTTTTTTTTGTCATTATTCAATCACTTGGTACAAAAAAAAAATATTCAGTGGGCTCAACATGCCCCTCAGTAATTTCCTTGGGGTGTCTACTTTCCAAAATGGGGTCATTTGGGGGGGTTTTGTACTGCTCTGCCATTTTGGCACCTCAAGAAATTAGATAGGCAGTCACAAAATAAAAGCTGTGTAAATTCCAGAAAATGTACCCTAGTTTGTAGACGCTATAACTTTTGCGAAAACCAATAATTATACGCTTATTGCGATTTTTTTTACTAAAGACATGTGGCTGAATACATTTTGGCCTAAATGTTTGACTAAAATTTAGTTTATTCGATATTTTTTACTTTTTGTTATAAGAAAAATCATTTTTTTTCAAAATTTACGGTCTTTTTCCGTTTATATCGCAAAAAATAAAAATCGCAGAGGCAATCAAATACCATCAAAAGAAAGCTCTATTTGTGGGAAAAAAAGGACGCAAGTTTCGTTTCGGTATAACATTGCATGACCGCGCAATTACCAGTTAAAGTAACGCAGTTCCAAATTGTAAAAACACCTCTGGTCTTTAGGCTGACAAATGGTCCGGGGGGAAAGTGGTTAAATGTAACCATATTGCTACACTTAGAGTCTCCTCTCTTCTATATTATACTCATTTGTGACATGACTCTACTCTTATATCAAGACATCACTTGTATATCAAGGCATAATGTATTAAAACATTTTGCTGGTCTTGCAAAATGCTCTTAAACCAAGTTACTCTCAAACCAAGGTTTTACTGTATTAATATTACTCATAAAAAAAAGAAAAAAAGAAAAGAAAGTGGTTCAATTTAAGGTCGTCACAAAGGACAGAAGAATGCTTCCTTGTGATTGAAAGAATTTTTTTTTTTACCTTGACTCGTACACATGACCATTTTTCTCGGGCAGGAAACAAAATGCCTTTTTTCCCCCCAAGAGATTCCTCTCAAGCCTGCCTTGCATACACACGTTCAGGCCAAATACTGCCCGTATAAAAGGGGAAGTTCCATTCAAACGGCGCCCACCCTTTGAGCTGCTTTTGCTGATCCTTATGCTAGTAAAAGTTTGGTGAGAGACGATTCGCGCTTTTCATTCTTTGTGCTTTTCAGCCTGTTATAGCGTGACGAATGTGCCATCTTCTTTCTGAACACTGGTTTTACCAGAATGAGTGCTCCTGTCTCACACTTGATTCTGAGCATGCACGTTTTTTCCTCCCTCGGGAAAGTACACACACGACCGGTTTTTCCCAACGAGAAAAAGTCAGCCGGGAATCCGGCGAGAAAAAAAAAAACATGTTACCTTTTTTTCCCCTGCAGTTTTCCGGTCGGGAAAACTGCGATGGAGCATAGGCGGCGTACACACGACCGAGGTTCTCGCTGGAAACCAGCGAGAACCTCGCTGGAAGCTGCATTCCAGCGAGAACCTCGGCCGTGTGTACGCTCCTGGCTCGCCCCGCCCGTCGGGAATCCCGTCGAGCGAATAGAGAGCAGGCTCTCTATTTGCTCGACGGCCCGCCTGGATGAATGGCTGGTTGCCATTCCCGACGGGCGGGTCGCCGATTTTGACAGGCCGGCAGAGAACCTCGACGGGGCAGAACGATGTGTTCTGCCCGTCGAGGTTCTCTGCCGTGTGTACGCGGCTATACACATGGACAGGATTCCCAGCCAAAAGCTCTCATGGTAGTTTTCCTGCCGTGAAAACCAGTCGTGTGTACGAGGCATAATTTAAGTCCATTGATCACACTTTAAGACAGGCTTTTTATCTTTCTTTGTCTCACGTAAGAGTTAAAGCGGATCTCCACCCTAAAGTGAAGATCCGCTGATCGGAACCCTCCCCCCCTCCGGCGTCACATTTGACACCTTTCAGGGGGGAGGGGGGTGCAGATACCTGTCTAAAGACAGGTATCTGCACCCACTTCCGGCCCGCAGTCTCGGGCAAAAGACGGGCTTTTCCCGTTGTGTGCTGGGAACTCTCGGCTCCCAGCACACAGCGGGAGCCAATCGCCGGGCGCAGCGCGACTCGCGCATGCGTCGTAGGGAACCGGGCAGTGAAGCCGGAGCGCTTCACTTCCTGGTTCCCTCACCGTGGATGGAGGGGGGAGCAGCAGGGAGACGAACGATCGCTCGTCCTCTGCTGCGGACGCCGCTGGACTCCAGGACAGGTAAGTGTCCTAATATTAAAAGTCAGCAGCTGCAGTATTTGTTGCTGCTGGCTTTTAATATTTTTTTTGGGTGAACCATCCGCTTTAAGCGTTTTAAAAAGGTTAAAATACCTACATTCATGTATTTACAGATTTATTTTTAGTTTTGGTTAAATTTACTATGTCCAGTACAGTCTTAGCACAGGATGTTCCAAGATTTTTACAAATCCAGGCATATTGGCTACGAAACCATAATAAAGCAAAAGTTTCAATCCAAATTCCAGCCCAGTTTTTTCCCTCCACATTTTAATAAGAGTTGGGAAGAACTACATTTTTTGTCAGGGTTTTTTTTAGGGCTGTGACCCCAATGTGGAGATTTTCCTTTATTTCCTGTCCTTCTGACGCACATACAGGAAAAGTAGAGTGTGGTTGCACACTCCACAATAAAAAAATGTCAGCAGTCCAACCCTTCCATACTTTTCTATGCCCCTATTGGAGTGATTCCCCATCACGTTCTTTCCTGACATTAAATTATTGAGTCTGTAACCTTTCCTTTACTATATCTGAACCAGAATAAAAATATTTAGCTGGAGCTGAGCTTTAATACAAAATAATATTCATTATTTCCCATGTAAATCTCTGTGCTGTAAGAAATAAGTATGCATTTGGAAGAGATCCAAGTAAATACATATATAGATAAAAAGAGCACTTAAAGAAAGAAAAAATTCAGCCATTGCCATGGCGATTAGTTTCCTAGTTCATATAAACTAATACACATGAAATCTCATAACAATCTGAGCTCCCCACACAAATAAAGCACAAAAGAGACAAATTAGGGACTGGAAAAGATAAATGCAAATATGTTTGTTGAAGACAAAAAGGGTTCTGAGAGCACAGTGCAGATGTGACCTGGGTCATACATTCTTTGTTATTGCAGCTGTTTATGCCAAGTACAATTTAATTGCAAGGCAAATAGTGTTCTATATTGTAAACGTGAGGTTGATTTCATGAAAAAGACCAATAATGCACAAAATAAAGTATAAAGACAATGTGAGAAAGGGTTTCAAGAATGTGATGTCTATGTACCAAAGGAAGTAGAATTAATCCTTTCAAGGGCAAACAAGCCTAGCATGCTTTGCATTATTAACATAACTTTTGGAATCATGATAAATAGGAAATCAAAGAATAACAGTTGTTTTATTTTAAAACTACCACCGCTAGTTTTTTTTTCTTTTGGGCAGCTAAAGCCTATTACAGATAACATAAATACAGACATAACATATTTCTAACATGTGAATAGTAAAATGAACAAAGACAAAGCAATTGAAAAAGAACCAAATAGCTAAGAAGTTCAGAAAACACCAATCATAAACACAGAGTGTCTGTCTGCAAAGCATATTTTGGAAGATAAACAGATCTGGTAGGAGCAGGAACATTGGAAGAGAACCTTTTTTATACACTATATTACCAAAAGTATTGGGACACCTACCCTTACACACACATGAACTTTAATGGCATTCCCAGTCTTAGTCCGTAGGGTTTAATATTGAGGCCCATCCTTTGCAGCTATAACGACTTCAACTCTTCTGGGAAATCTGTCCACAAGGTTTAGGAGTGTGTCTATAGGAATGTTCGACCATTCTTCCAGAAGCACATATGTGAGGCCAGGCACTGATGTGGCCAAGAAGATCTGTTTTGCAGTCAACGCTCTAATATATCCCAATATGTTCTATTGGGTTGAGGTCAGGACTTTGTGCAGGCCAATCAAGTTCCTTCACCCCAAACCAACTCATTCATGTCTTTATGGACCTTGTAAAACCTTGGACAGAGGGGTGGCGGTGGATGTGGTATACTTGGATTTTGAAAAAGCGTTCGATACAGTTCCCCACACAACTAATGCGTAAGATAAAGTCTACAGGCTTGGAAATATCAGTTTGTAAATGGATAGAAAACTGGCTAAAGACAGAATTCAGAGAGTAGTGGTTAATGATTCTTACTCTGAATGCTATAAGGTAGGGTTGTCCCAATACCGATACCAGTATCGGTATCGGGACCGATACTGAGCATTTGCGTGAGTACTTCAACTCCCGATGCCAGACCCGATACGTGGGGGACATGGCTGCATCTGTGGGGGACATGGCTGCATTTGTGGGGGGACATGGCTGCATTTGTGGGGGGACATGGCTGCATTTGTGGGGGGACATGGCTGCATTTGTGGGGGGACATGGCGGCATTTGTGGGGGGACATGGTGGCATTTGTGGGGGGACATGGCGGCATTTGTGGGGAGACATGGCGGCATTTGTGGGGGGACATGGCGGCATTTGTGGGGGGACATGGCGGCATTTGTGGGGGGACATGGCTGCATTTGGGGACACATTTAAAAAAAAGTATCGGTATTCGGTATCGGCGAGTTTATAAAAAAAGTATCGGTACTTGTACTCGGTCCTAAAAAAGTTATATCGAGACAACCATAGTATAAGGTTATCAGTGGCGTACCGCAAGGTTCAGTGCTGGGACCCTTACTCTTTAATATCTTTATAAATGATGGAACCGTTGGTTTGAGACATTGCTACGAAGGGCCTGGGATGCAAATTCTGCAGCCATGGTACCAACATTAGCATCAGCTTGTGTAGCCAAAAATGTGGAAGCATGGTTTTATAGACTAACTGACCATGTAGCTAGGAAGAGCAGATGCAAAGAAGTCTCTCACTCCCTGGAAATTGTTAGTAAGGCAGTAGCATACCTGGCAGATGGGAGTTGCGTCATCATGGTCTATCAAAAGGCTGAAGGCACAGGAACCGGAAGGAAGACCGGGCAAAGATAGAAGCGCCTCAGACAGCCGGATCAGTTCCAGCGTTGCACTGAAGGACACCATAGGACAGGTAAATCTGCCAAAATGTACTAATATTCTGTGCATACTAGCACATTATGTAATAACCATATCACCTGGGGTGGCTTAAAACACATTTTTTTTATAGCAGGCTTTACTTCCTCTTTAACACTAGTGGGGAAAGGCATACACTAGGTTATACCCCCACTTCTGTGCTAGAGCATCTACCCCTTCCGATCCCCACTTTCAGGGTGAGAGAGGATAACCGCTCCACCTTACTGTTCCTCCTGCATAAACAAGGCTCTATATTCAGGACAAAAAGCACAGACTTATCTGAAAAAATACCTTTGTCCAACTCTCATTTCACCTGATGGGTGGGTTTATCGACTTAGAAAGTCTGCTTCTATATTGGTGGACCGCTAAAACGGAGAGGAGGATCTCCTCTGCCCAGCCCAGAACTCTCAGGGACAGCTTTAGGAGGCTCCTGGATCTTGTCACTCCTTGACGATTTAAGTAAGAGACCGTCGTCCTGTTGTCTGACAAGACTTGGGTTTCCTATCCCCGAAACCTGTCCTTGAATGTCATCGGCGCCTGTCCTACGGCCCAGAGCTCCCTGTAATTGGATGTTTTTGTTTGGGCTGGGCTCTACGTTCCCTAAGATCCTCCAGATGGGCTCCCTCAATCCCAGGATCCCCCATCGGTAGTTCATTTGACTGGGTTCCACTGGGCCCAGGAGTGACCCGATATCAACCTGTCTTCGCCTAGCCACCAACTTAGAGAGGCCTTTAATTCCCCTGAGATAGAAACCCTCCCGCCCAGTGACTCTTTTCTTGTTCAAGGAGGAGAGCAGGAAGAACTGCAGTTCCCTGGAAAAAAGTTGTGCCCAGGGGACTGCGGGGATGCAAGGGGTTATTAGTCCTGTAACTCTTATGATGTGTCTGCGTGGGCAGTCTTCTAGTTCTAGTAAGAATGAAATGGACACCACTACTTTCCTCTTCTTCTCTATGGGGGCACAAGGTTTTGAACTCTGAAGTCTACCAGAAACCCTAGGAACATCTTTTACTGGGAAGGAACCATGCTTCCATGTTTTTGTCTACACAAGCTAATGCTAATGCTTGTGCCATGGCCGCAGCATTTGCATCCGAGACCCTTTGTAGGAATGTCTCAAACCAACAGTTCCAGATCTTCCACTGCAAAAAAGGTGCCTGCTCTGCCTGATAGCCTCACTGTCTTGGATGTCTGACTCTAAGTTTTCGCCACCTTCTCTTGGTCTAAGCACTCTTACTCCTATAATTCCTTCGATTTGAGAGAAGGAGGTCTCTGGCTAGCGGGAAAACTGCAGGCGGACATACCCTCTTTGGAGAAAGACCCCCTCCATAGATGACAGAGCCTCGTGTCCTGTTTTGACATTTTGACTGTCTTTAAGGACTGAAGGGTGGCTAGCATTTGACTGTATGACAGGAAATCCTTCATAACGGCTGAAGTTTCCTTGTCCACCAGCTTGTGAATGCATCTGTAGCAAAAAGGCTTTGGTCTATGGGCGCTGCCCTGGGCCGATTCACTGAGGAGATAAGCAAAACAGCATCCAGGTGTCAAACAAGTCTCATACTTGCCACCACCTTTTCTCTACACAGGGGTGCAGGTCACACTTTTACTTTTTTCCTGCCCCTGAACCCACCGGCGGTTCCTCCTCTCGGCAGAACTCTGTTCCCCCTCGGTCTTTTCCACTTGCAAAGGGCCAGAACGTGAGAGGAGTGACTGTGGACCATCTTGCCACACTGGGTGGACACCACTGCCGATGGCTGGTGCCATCTTGATGGTGCCATCTTGCTAGAGTCCCGTCGCCGGAAGGGACATCAGCCACTGGAGTATTGGGTAAACTTGCCCTGTGCCCGGAAAGCCCCATACAGGGAGGAACCCCTGAAAGTAGAAGAACCCAGAGGGATGCCCTTAGCTGGACCTGCAGCCCTCCCCAGCCTTGGTGTCCAGCAACTGGCGGGGGACCTTCCGCTACCAACTTCAGGTCCAAATATAACAAACGTCTTGCTGCCCGAAAACACAATCAAGAATGGATGTGCAGGGGGAAGGGTGGGAGATTTTAACCTCATTGTTGATTGTGTTTCCTGTCAGGTGGAACCAGTCATCTCTCAGGTCCTGGAAGATAACGAGTAGGGATGAACTTCGAGTTCGAGTCAAACTCATGCTCGACTCGAACATTGCCTGTTCCGCGAACAACGAACAATTTGGGGTGTTGGCGGCAAATTCGAAAAGCCGCGGAACACCCTGTTAAAGTCTATGGGAGAAATCTAAAGTGCTAATTTTAAAGGCTAATATGCAAGTTATTGTCCTAAAAAGTATTTGGGGACCTGGGTCCTTTTCGGGAGCAGTGAATTTAAAAATGCTAAAAGTGAAACAATAAAAGTGAAGTATTACCTTAAATTTCGTACCTGGGGGGGGGGGGTGTAAAGTTAGCATGTGAAATATTGCATGTTTCCCGTACATAGAACTGTTGCTGCACAAAGTGTAATTTCTGAAAGAAAAAAAAGCCATTTAAAACCAGACTTGCGGCTATAATGAATTGACGGCTCCGGCAATTCAGAGAGAATTCATTAATTATAAAAAAAGTGTGGTGGTCCCCCCAAATTCAATTACCAGGCCCTTAAGGTCTGGTATGGATATTAAGGGGAACCACGCCGTCAATTTAAAAAAAAAAATGAATGTTCTCCCAAAAATTCGATACTATTTCCGTACACTACCAGTAGCATTAGTTTGTTCAGACCTAATTGCTTTTCAGTCTAAAAGTATTTCTTATATCTGGGCAAAAAAGAAGCCTAGGGTGAATAAACGCACGCTACACCTAAAATCAACGGTGGTTTAGGGACTCCCGATTTATTAAAATATTATTATGCTGCAGTGTTGGCGCAATTAACTAGATCTCATTCCTCTCACCACTGCCCTATTTGGATGCAAATAGAAAATTACGCATGTCGTGGTAGGTCAATTTCACATATAATTTGGTTATTAACGAAAGAAAGACCACCAATTTTGTGTCCAACACTCTCTCTATCCCTAAATATTCTGGACAGGTTATCCAGAACATACAAATTTAAATCCCTTCATTCACCAATGGCACCTATTTTTGGAAATAAAAATTTCATCCCAGGGCTCACCCCTGAAAATGTTGAATGGTGGAAGAATAAAGGTTTATTACGTATAGCAGATGTCTGCGATACTAATGGTCTGTTCACTTATAAATTCCTAGAGAAAGATTATCAAATACCAGTTTCGGTAAAGAATTTAATTACACTCAAATAAAACATTTTTTCGCTAATATACCATGTGAATCTAGTATGACAAAAATGTCTCAAATGGAATATTTATGTCGGAAATTCGACAAAATTCATGGTCATATTTCAATGATTTATTCTATTTTGACCAATTCTTCCGTTAAATTGGGTTATATGGAAAAATGGGAAGCGGACTTCCAGGAAAGTATTAAACTTGAAGAGTGGAATAAAATGGCACTAGGAGCATCACATTCGCTAATGAACACCTCTATAATTGAGGCAAACTATAAAATTCATTTGAGGTGGTACATGGTTCCCTCTAGATTAGCGTATTTTATACCTGAAGCATCTCCTCTTTGCTTCGGCAAATGCGGAAAAGAGGGAACAATGTTTCACATATGGTGGGAATGTCCCAGAGTGAGACGCTATTGGATTGGAATTTATAATTTTATATATACTCTCACTTAAATAAATTTAGTTAAATCACCAAACCAGGCTCTGCTAGGATACAAATTAAAAACTGCTTCTAGACCTCAAAAATGCCTCATAAAATTTATATTTATCTCAGCGAGAATAATTATAGCTAAATCGTGGAAATATTGCCATATTGCCATTTGAGCAATTTAAAAATAAACTCTCCTGGATCATGCTCAATGAACATATGACTGCTATTCTACATGATAAGCTGGATTTATTCAAGGACACCTGGGATCCATGGATCAGATATCTATCTGATGATCCTAGATCTCTTCCTGACTAAGATACTTTTTGGAATGTTTTATTGAACAACATGGAGATATTCCCTCCCCTTCCCCCCTCTTTTTTTTTTGTTTTTCTCTCACTTTTTCTTCTCTTCTGTAATCTCTCTTTGCTCCTATTTTTATTAATTTTCTTATTCATTTCATATGTATTTTAATTTGGTTGATATATAACGATACCACTAGGATCCCAAGGTTCTACTCCAAACGAATCTGATATCGTCCCTAAAATAGATTAAATCTGGTATGATAAAAGGTAAATGTGTGCCTCTGCATGTATATTTTTCATTATTCATTTCTGCACACAATAGCTTAAATATGTTTTTTCACCATACACATTATAAGCTAGATGAAACTTCAGGTACCTTGATTTTAGATGAATATACCATAGATTAATATTTAAAGATACATGGATAACACTCCGTTATTTGGATATGAAAACGGGGTTCCTTAATACAGACACATTTGATAAGTTTTGTATTGTAGATGAAAACAGCCATCTAGAATATTACAGATTGTGGATGAAACATCCTATTTACTGGTTATCAGATTCTTGATCCTAGTATTGTGTATTTTCTATTGCTTCTATACATATAAGTTGTTTGTACACTTTTATATGCACTTTTTTTTATAGTATGGAAACTAGAAATACATTTTAATAAACATATTGTAAAACAAAAAAAAATGACATGGGGTTCCCCCAAAATATTCATTCCAGACCCTTCGGGTCTGGTGTGGATTTTAAGGGGAACTCCACCCCAAATAAAAAAAAAATGGCATGGAGTTCCCCCAAAAATCCACACCAGACCCCTTATCCGAGCATGTTAACTTGGCCAGCCACAGAAAAGGAGGGGGGGCACAGTGCGGCCCCCCTCTCCTGAACCATACCAGGCCACATGCCCTCAACATGGGGAGGATGTCCCCATGTTGATGGAGACAAGGGCCTCATCCCCACAACCCTTGCTCGGTGGTTGTGGGTGTCTGTGTACGGGGGGGCTTATCAGAATCTGGAAGACCCCTTTAACAAAGGGGACCCACAGATCCTGCCCCCCTATGTGAATTGGTAATGGGGGTACCCTACCATTTCACGAAGGAAGTGTAAATAGTTGTAAAAAACACACCGTAGAAAAAAGTCCTTTATTAATATAAAAAAAAATCCAGCGGTGGTAATCCACTCGGTCCCGACTCCCTGCTCCAACGTTGTCTGTATCCAGCGATGGGTGATCTCCTCTCCGGTCATGCGATGAGAAGATCATCTGGGATCCAGAGCAGCATCGCCGGCCTTCTCTCTCTGCCGGACACCGCCTGGCGAATGAGCGGCTGAAGCTTTGATATGATATGATTAGTTATATTTGTGAGGCGGGGTGTACCCTGGGTACATAGCCTGCTGCAGCTATTTGTTCACCACGCTTTGTTATCTTTTTTGTGATCACTTGTACCTGCCTCTTGACAGGGCTTGTATTTTTATTGTTCTTATCCAATTTTTATTTGTTCCATTTATGCCAATAAAGGCTTTTTATATCTCCCATTAGGATTAGCTACACTATGTGGAGCCACTCTTTATTCTTTCTATGTCCCTCCATGTGAATACGCTCTCCTATCGTTTTCCACAAGGAGTATTAATTTGGGTTCACCATATCCCGGGTACACAAGATTAATGACGTTGGACTACAGCGATATTCTTGAAGCTCTCAACCCTCTCTCCATGGATGTCACTATCCTGAGGATTTCGTATATATGCCCGTCTAAAGCACCACCGCTGGCGAGTGTGTCCAACACTTTTGCTAAGAGTATCCATTCCTTACATGTCTTGTGTATCATTGGATTTTATGGTGGAATTCCCATTGAGCTTCTAAACTTCTGGAGTGATGCGACTCATCTCACATGCTCAGCATAGCCGCATAACAGGACTTTTGCCCATTGGTCATACAGGATGCTATCCTACTCTTATATGTTTAATTATTTCACATAATGTTGTGGCTAATTTGGACTTGCACCATCCAGTTTGGTCCATTGTTATATACTTACATGTATGTGGTCACCTATTAACATTTGTATTTATCACAATTATTGCTGTTATTTTAAAACTTTTGATTTGGTTTATCTTTATACATATGGTGTCATTCACTAATATTTTGGGCATTCTCATGCCCCCACACGTTTGTTTTGGATTATAGTTCATACTCTATCTCTATTTCTGAACACAATATTGTCCTATTGTTGGTGCAGGCTGCTATATCCACTCTTTCTCATTAGTAGCGCAACTTTTTCCCTTCAGTAATATGATCTAGACCACTGTCAAATAAAAAGCATCTTGAACCTTAAATCTAACTCTGACCTAGTAAAAGATATATAGTAAAACACTAAAGGAAAAAACTGCCTAATCCAATAATCTTGATATATTCCTAAGGTCAGGGTATTGTATTTTAAGGGATGTTAATTTTCAGAAGTCCATGTTTGAAAGTTGGGGGGGGGGGGGGTGTGATAGTACTCTCATGGGTTGGAATGTAAAAAGAGTGGCATGAATGGACACCTTACTGTGACTACTGTTCTATGAAAGCATTTGATTATTAGTTTTGTTTGCAATTTTAGATGCCTAAAACTATAAATCCAAGTCAAACAATTTGAATAGTAGGTATATAAAAATATCCATGAAATGTATGGCAGGAAACATGTCTTCCAAAATAATAAGGTCTCAATTTGAAAAGCTTGCCTTTTCAAGACATGTGTTAATGAGGTTTTTATCAGATAGGAATGTTGCTGTAGCAGAAGACTGGGTATCTACAGTATATGCACATATGCTTAGAGTTGGATGAGATCAGTTCAATATGATACATTTATTGTGTTTAAACTATTTTCATGCTAATTACAGATACATTTTGTTCACATCAAATCGTATGATTTTCTTAAAGTAAAACACCAGCAAAAGGAGTATATACAGTATATACCTTTATTTATAAATACAGAAAATCTGTAAAATCCTTATCTTACTGTAAAAACTAAGCGTTTTTTTTTCTGAACAAATTATGGTACTGCTATAGCATCTAAACAGGGCATTAAATTCTGGATTAGTAAACTTTTTTTTAAAACAAGTTTTATTTCTCTCTGAGCAATATCATTCTACCGGACACAGAATACATCTGTGTAGCACCCTCAGTGTTACAGAGTAGGTAAATTTCATTTGGCTCCTCTGTAGGCAGGGGAGTCCATGTTAATTTGTTCTACTTAGTTGTGCAGAGCTCTAAGGGCTAGACATATGTTACACCCCCCCCCCCCCCCGGCTTCTAGAACTGTCTGGATAGCTCTGGAACTCAGAGGGTGGAGGAACAGAGGCCAAACCCTAAATATTTATGAAGTTTTCACCAATCCTTGGGAAGGCAAGGCCCAGAAGGTAGGGAAATAGGCCATAAAATGTTCAGGAGCCTGACAGTGAGCAGGAGATTCCAGGGTTCAGGGTTCGAGAAGAAGGAAGAGGTACTCACTGGTTCAATAACATTTGTATTGGCCACATCCCTTGGCAACGTATAACAAAAAGAGTATCTCCCACTCTATGGGATTTTAAAGACCAAAGTAACGAGGTAAAAAAATTGATCTTTAATGGGGATTAGTACGTATACTGGCACTTGATATTGATGCACACAGCAAGCACCCACGGTGCATGTAAAAACAGCAAATATACAAATACAAAAACAACAACAATAAAACAGACGTGTGCCACAGACAAATGGCAAATAGACAACAAAGCACTCTCCTAATAAATGATGTGTGTATGCCCTGTATTCAGGGTTCAGTCACCTGGAGGGGTTCCCTGTGCTGGGGGGCTCTGTCCCTGGGCAGAAGGGAAGGAAGTATGAAAGAAAGAGAACAGGTGAAAGAGAATTTTACCATCCTGACTTACAAGGTTTGGCCTGTGTAGCAGAAAGTTTGTACAGCAGCCTCCTGAACTTCAGGATTCACTGAAAAGGGACTGATTGAGTTACCTCTGTTTTCACCGAACCCCAAGCCCTGATAGAGAGGACTGTCACTTCCCTTTGGAAAAAGTCATCACGTCACAGAGAGGGGCTCAGGGAAGTCATCACTCCACCAGGAAGGAGCAGTATGAATTTAGTGATGCTATCTTTCCCATAAAGGAGAAGTCCAGCCTGAGCTTTTTAGGCTGGGCTTCTCCTAAAGGGTCACAGGAGTGCAATTAGTTTTGCACTCCTGTGACTCGTTTTCAGCGGAGAGCGGTTTGAAGTCCACTGTCCGCTGACATCACTGCCATCAGTCAGGGAAGTGCGTCATCACGACTTCAAAGTCAGGATCCGCCATCTGCCCTGATTGATGGTAGTCTCAGCGAGCCGCGATCGGTCTGATGCTCCCTCCACCGAGGGAAGTATGGATCGAAAATAAAAATTAAACCCATTCTTCTATTTTAAGGGGATATTGCATGCTTGTATAAGATGTCTGTGTTTAAGGTGGTGCATTGCTCATGTCTAGTTATTTTAAAGAGGTAAAACGCTCTGTATACAGTGCCTTGCAAAGGTATTCACCCCCTTGGCGTTTTACCTATTTTCTTGCTCTGGTGCAACCATTTACCTTCAGAAATGATATCTACATGTGTGCAATCTGAGGCGGCGTACACACGACCGAGGTTCTCGCTAGAAACCAGCGAGAACCTCGCTGGGAGCTGCATTCCAGCGAGAACCTCGGCCGTGTGTACGCTCCTGGCTCGCCCCGCCCGTCGGGAATCCCGTCGAGCGAATAGAGAGCAGGCTCTCTATTTGCTCGACGGCCCGCCTGGATGAATGGCTGGTTGCCATTCCCCACGGGCGGGTCGCCGATTTTGACGGCCGGCCGAGAACCTCGACGGGCGGAACGATGTGTTCCGCCCGTCGAGGTTCTCGTACGTGTGTACGCCGCCTAAGTGTCACATGATCTGTCATTACATATACACACCTTTTTGGAAGGCCCCAAAGGCTGCAACACCTAAGCAAGAGGCACTACTAACCAAACACTGTCATGAAGGCCAAAGGAACTATCCAAACAAGTAAGGGACAATGTTGTTGAGAAGTACAAGTCAGGGTGAGGTTGTAAAAAATATCCAAGTCTTTGATGATCCCTAAGAGCACCATCACATCTATCATAACCAAATGGAAAGAACATGGCACAACAACAAACCTGCCAAAAGCTGGCCACACACCAAAACTCATGGCCTGGGCAAGGAGGGCATTAATCAGAGAGGCAGCACATAGACTTAAGGTAACCCTGGAGAAGCTGCAGAGTTCCACAGCAGAGACTGCAGTATCTGTACATAGGACGACAACAAGCCGTACGCTCCATAGAGTCGGGCTTTATGGCAGAGAGTCCAGAAGAAAGCCATTACTTTCAGCAAAAAACAAAATGGCACATTTTGAGTTTGCAAAAAGTGCAACAAGTAAAAAATAGACATGTGCGTTTTCGTTTGGAAAATAAATTTTATTTAGTTACTCCTGAAAATCGTTTTGATTTATTTCGTTTTTCGTTGGGGAATAGCTTTCGTCCGAAAATCCAATAATACTTGGTTTCTGTCGAATGGTCAAAAGAATATTCAACGAAACGTCAAATCTTTTTGGTTGCTATCGAATGGTCAAAAGAATATTAGACGGAACGTCGAATCTTTACGAATCGCACATTTCCATTTGAATATTCCGCCTACAAGAATTCTAATGTTGTATGACTAGTAATAATGTCGAATCTATTCTCTATAATGTCGAATCTATTTTCTCATAGATCGAAACCTATTCTCTGTAATATCGAATCTATTATTTATAGCGGCTTAAAATGACACAACGTCATATGACGGCGGGTGGGTATTAAGTGGTTAAATACTTATCTCGCTGCTAAAAAAAATCCCTTGAGGAATCTTTCATTAAATACTTCAGCAAGATTTTAATTTTCAATGTTTCCTATTGCTTTACTACAAACCACTCCCTAAAAAAAAATAAAAAAAATAAATAGAAAGAAAAGAAAAATCAGCTACATCAACTTTCTATCCTTTCCTGGAACTGGGATTCATTATTCTGCTTCCAATGACATCTGCTGGCGAAATCTGGTATCACTAATATGTCAAAGAAACACCAATGCTTCTGCCATCACTTATGAGAGGGGAGGAGAGATCCCTGTTAGTGTTACATCCTAGGAGGAACTAAGTAGAAACCCATACTCTCTTTGTATTAAAAAAAAAATACACACGGCTTACAAAATATTTCTACAACTAGGATGCATGAATCTAGGAAAATTAATTTACTAGCAGACTCTGCAGGTGTTTATGAATAAGACATGTAAGCAATATTTCAACTGTGAAGACATAATTAATCTTCCAGCAAAATCTCCCTCTCCGCCCCAGTTTCAAGGAGTCTCAAATGATACAAAATGTGCATATTTTGCAAGCAATAGCAGAGTTATTCAGGGAAAGAAAGATAAAAGCTATTTGTTATTGTGTAAAGCAACACCATTCATTAAAAAGATAATTATGTAACCACACCCAAGCAATTATTGTGAAGCAAACAAGACAAATCCCTCTATATAGTACACTGCAACAGCCTTGAGTTAGAAAAAAAATAGGCATATTAATGTTACAGTCTAATGGATTGCAAGCTGTTTTTATTAAAATCAGCTGAATCCTGTTTTGCATAAAAAGAAACTCTGTTTGCCATCAAGAAACGCATTCACATCAGTATGACTTTGACAGAGTAGAAAAAAATGCATTAAGATGATGTAAGCAGATAAGACAATGAAAACTCTGTGAGATCGTTTTGGCACAGAAATTTCAATCATGTCCCCACAGGAATGGAACATATTTTACACAGTGTATTTCTGCTTTTTAAATCTTGGTTGGCAGCCAAAAATTAATACACTTTTAAAACACTTTTTTAATATATTTTTTTCCTCCCCTGCTCTTTGTTAAAAAGACATATCCTGTAAATTACATTTCCTTTGTACAATAACACAAACATATTTTGTTCTGTACACTGAACTGTAATCATCTTGATTATTGTAAGGGACTTTCCAATGTAGAGGAGCAGCTGAAGACAAGGTTTTGGATTACATGGCAATTTAGGAATGCATGAAAAGTCAATCGGTAACCATAATAGAAGTCTGAACAAACGTCATGGTTTTTAGACCAAAGCATAACAACATATGTTTTATACTTAGCTCACATGAAGCCTGTTTTTTAAATAATGATTTTTTTTTCCTGTTACAATTTCTTTACACTTTTTTTTATATATATATTTTTACCAGAAAATCTAACAATCCAGCTTGAGCTCTGGTATTTTTATTACAACACATTGCTTTCAGCATTAAGGTCTCTCGTTTTAGTTTAGTCATTAAGAGGGAGGCATTGATGGATGAGAATAATGTTGTGGATTTTATGACTAATCAGACTTTGGCAGCTGTAATATTTCCTTACTAGAGAAGCTTTAATATTGCCTTTTCTATTCAGGCCTGTAAAGATTCTTATTTTTTTTTTTTTTTAGCTATAACAACAAACTACATATTAAACATTACAACATACTTGTTATATGAACTAAAATAACTTTGATCTAATGTACAAATATTTAAAACTAATTCAGGCTGTTTTTGAGTAATGATTTATTGCAGGTATTTGCCTGAGTGTAAATTTATTTGTCAAACCTTCCAACACATTTTTAATTAAACTTGTAGCACTTGAGAAAAATAATAGCGTGTGGAGAAATTTAAATAGGTGAATCAGTTCTAAGTTAAGTTATGAAGTTGTATTTCGATCTCATTTGTCTTCTTAGAAACTGTATTGTAACAGCGTAAAAGAAAGATGTTTTTTTGTAAGCTTGGCTGAATGTTTCAGTACATTAATTTTACATAAGGTTAGTTTACATCCTATGCATGGATGTTTACAGATTTTATTAAACTCTGAAGGACCCTAACAATTTTCACTGGTTTATACCATTTGATGTTTGGAGCATTCATTGAATTTGTTTTGAGATTTCAATGCATGCCAAGCCAGTGTTTGTTGTTGTGGACTATCCATGAAAATCACACATAGCTTTAACGCAATACAAAGCATGTTTTTTTTTAAGAATTTGTGTATTTTGCCCTTTTTTCTTTGTCCCCATTGCAGTGCCCAGCTTCCTTATATACAGTATGTATATATACAGTAGTACACATAGGAGGGAGTTGGCGCTTGCACCAGCAGCGATGTGGGAAAACCTCAAGCAAAAGTGAAAAATAATTAAAAGCAAGAAAGAGCAATGTTTAAAACATAAGACTTTTAAAGTCCATAATACTTTGAAAGCAGCCCAGTGTAGATATGAAACAGATCCAAAGTTAGCCGGGGGAGGAAGCTGGGGGAGGCGCCACTCTAAGTGGAATAATTTCAAATCATTTAATGAGTAAAATAGACCATGTGTACTCACAAAAGACAGAATAAAGTTGAGCCTAAAGTGATATGAGGAATCCGGAATTCCGTCACTCCTGTCGCTGCAGGCCGGTGTCGTAGAGCGGGTTGAGCTGGTGGAAACCGGCACTTCCTGCACCTCAGACACACAGGGAGCCGGAGGATGACTTTTGTTGCCTTGAACAGCTGTAAATAAAATTGTAATTAGATATATTTCAGGTAGAAGGAAATATATGTAATGTATTGAGTGATGGGCTAGTCTTACGTTAAGACACCCTACAGAAAGGAGGGGGATATAATGCTTTGTAGGCAGGCTAAAGGATCCTTCTTTTTGGTGTGGGAACAGAAAGCAGCCACCATGGGCTTACCTGAAATTAACAGGTAATCTAACTCCATACTTGTATCTTATATTGTAAATATGGGTGTTGTGGGTAATTTGTAAATACCATGTAAGCCAGGGGACCCAGGCATGGACTGGCCATAGGGACTACAGGGAGTTTCCCGGTGGGCCGATGGCTCAGTGGGCCGGTTTCAGTGACAGCCTGTCAAACAAATGGCTGCGCAGCTCTCCCTCCACTTCATGCAGTGATGTGAGAAGGATGAGAAAAATACAGAGGAGAATAAGTGAAGTAATAAAAGAGGTGAGTGAGGACTCCTTATGGTATGCTACTTATGTTTTTTTGCACAATTGCGCATAGTTTATATACTGTTTTTGTTCTTGTTTGCAAACATATAGTGGGCCGGTCTGGATAAAGTCCAGGGCCAAATTTTGGTCTCAGTCCATCCCTGAGGGGACCTACACTGTACATTGAGTTGTAAATACCATATAGGTGTAATTTGTAAATATTATGCAACCCTATCAATAAATGTGTATTGCGGATAGAACCATCTCTTTTGTACAAGATCTCTCAGAGCTAGATATGCGTATGTCCATATGACTACAATGATTGGGGTGTATGCACATAATCACAAGACTAGTCAACAACGTAAATTCTGGGTGGGCGACGAGCCGTGTTGGACACCAGCCTGCAGCGACAGACTTCCGGATTCCTCATATCACTATAGGTTCAAATTTTTTTTGTGAGTACACATGCTCTATTTTAGTAGAAAGAGAGGGATTACTGCCAGACCCTTTTTTATAATAAGGTCTACTACACAGTGTAAAATAACACCTCTATGCTAGATGGTCCTGTGGCAAGTCGGGCACAGGATGCGGAGCTTCTCTACTTGGGAACACAAGGCAGAACTTAAGAAGCTCAGCCATTGAGGGATTGGATACTTCACGGGATCTATACTTTTTGGCTGCACTATTTACCCCCCATGTAACAGCCTTGACCTAGTTCAACCTCAGTGGATGGTTCGTTGAACACTGGTGCCCTTGCTTCAGGGATAAATCCCTGATTGGCGATACACTCCGCATTCCCCGATGTATCTTTGATATCTGCTTATCCTATGACCATGGTTACTTCAAAACATACTACTAATTGCCTAGTTCCTGAAGAAACCTTTATGCACGTAACATGTAGTGCTGTATTACACCACATCTTTCTACACCAAGCCTGATGGATATTGATGGATAGAACTTTGATCTAATGCACAAATATTTAAAACTTATTCAGGCTGTTTTTGAGTAATGATTTATTGCAGGTATTTGCCTGAAAGTTAATTGTACTTTGTGTATCTCAGTGCCTATAAAGTGCAGTATTTCTATTTAGTATTCCAAGTTAGGACGTGACATCACTATTTAATAGACATGTACATGCGTTTTCGTTAGAATGCATTTCCGGGTATTTTCGTTATTGTTTTAACGAATGAAAAACGAAAGCGCAAGAAATGAAAACCGAAAGATCCGACATAAAAAATGCTCTATTTTCGTTTTCGTTCAGATCCGACGATTTTCGATGCTTTGTCGAATTTTCGTCGTTCAATTCGACAAAGCATCGAAAATCGTCGTTCTGAATACAGTGAATAGGTAGAAATTAAACGATGTAAATTCGAAGATTTTCGATGCTTTGTCGAATTTTCGTCATTCAATTCCTACCTATTCACTGTATTCAGTGAATACAGTGAGTATAGGTAGGAATTGTGTGCTTTTTGTTACAGGAATTTACACTTCCTTCGTGAGATGGTCGGGTTACAGTGTACCTCATTACCAATTCACATGGGGGGGCCAGGATCTGAGGGTCCCCTTTGTTAAAGGGGTCTTCCAGATTCTGATAAGCCCCCCGCCCGCAGACCCCCACAACCTATGGCTAGGGTTGTGGGGATGAGACTCCTGTCCCCCATGTTGAGGGCATGTGGCCTGGTACGGTTCAGGAGAGGGGGGGCGCACTCTAAAATTGACGGCAGGGTTCCCCTTAATATCCATACCAGACCTGAAGGGCCTGGTAATTGAATTTGGGGGGACCTCCACACTTTTTTTTTTAACCACTTGCTTACTGGGCACATAAACCCCCTTCGTGCCCGGGCGAAATTTCAGCTTCCGGCACTGCGTCAATTTAACTGACAATTGCCTGGTCGTATGATGTGGCTCCCAAACAAAATTGGCGTCCTTTTTTCCCAACAAATAGAGCTTTATTTTGGTGGTATTTGATCGCCCGTGCGGTTTTTATTTTTTGCGTTATAAACAAAAAAGAGAGACAATTTTAAAAAATATATATATTTTTTACTTGTTGCTATAATAAATATCCCATAAATATTTTTTTTTTTTTTAAACTTTTTTTTCTCCGTTAAGGCCGATACGTATTCTTCTACGTATTTTTGTAAAAAAAAAACAAAACGCAATAAGCGACTGCTTTGCGCAAAAGTTATAGCGCCTACAAAATAGGGGACAGAATGATTTTTTTTTATATATTATTTTACTAGTAATGGTGGCGATATGCGATTTTTTTTATTGGGACATTACGACGGACACATTGGACACTTTTGACACATTTGACAAATTTTTTGGACCATTCACATTTATACAGCGACCAGTGCTATAAATGTGCACTAATTACTGTATAAATGTGACTGGCATTGAAGGAGTTAACACTAGGGGGTGAGGAAGGGGTTAAATGTGTATCCTGGGTGTGTTCTGTGAGGGAGGTGACTGGGGTACAAGGGACACAGATCGGTCTCCTCTCTCCCCTGACAGGACGTGGAGCTCTGTGTTTACACACAGAGCTCCACGTCCCTGCTCTGTCACCGCCGATCGCATGTACCTGGCGGACACCGCGGCCGTCGGTTACACGCATCGAATCCTCGGCGATGCGACGGCACCCAGTGGCGTGCGCGGGGAATTACAACATCATTGACGTCCAAAGACGTGACCCCGGCAGCTCAGGTCCGCGCTGTTGACGTCTTTTGTCAATAGCGCGGATCTGTACTGGTTAATGAATGAATCCTCTCTGAATTGCCGAAGCCGACAATTCATTAGTGCCGCAAAGTCGGTTTTAAATTACTTTTTTTCCTTTCAGAAATTACACTTTATTTGACAGTTTATTTTTATGTATTTTATGTTATTTTAAGTTATTTCCCGATCCACATTTGATTGCAGAGTACTTGCCATGCTCTTCCCGGCATTTTGCTGCCATTTGCAGCCCTCTAGCCCTTTCCATTAGTTTTTGAGACATATTAGTAGTCAAAAGTCCAGGTCCCCATTGACTTCAATAGGGTTCGGGGTCAAGTTCGGGTCCCGAACCCAAACTTTTTTCCGAAGTTCGGCCAAACCCGCCGAACCTGAACATCCAGGTGTCCGCTCAACTCTAATCATCATATATTATCTTGCCATTTTGTACTTGGACACTTTTTTCTCTTTACCCTTCATGTTTTTTGCACTTATTTTGCACAATTAAAGAGACTTCATTTTGATAAGTGTGCACATTTCTGTCATTGGACTATTTCTTGATGATACATGATTGCACTTTTGCACATTGACATAGGATTTGTTTTTTGCATTTGCACTTTATTTCATATATACAGCACTTTATATTGTTTTGTTATCGTTAGTATATAGTGTCTTTTCATTTACTATTCACATATCTGCTGGTGACACTTCAGAAGTTCAGCAGCTTTATACACCTTGATTTACACTACTGTAATTGCCAACATTTTCAGTAGCACATAAATACTTCACATTAAAAAAAATGCTAATTTTGTGCACATTTACATCCTTCAAAATGCACCTACTTACATTTGGCACATTTGTAGCTATTTAAAGTTCAAATATGATAGCAACATATTGTGTTGACTTTTTTTTTTTTTTTTAACAAATGTATTTTTTAAGTTCAAAGCTTAAAGCTGAATACCATCTTATTGAATTCCCCTGACCTGAGATAGCAGTGCTGATGCTGCACAATATGGAGCTCATTCGTCACTACTTGAGTGACTCTCTGCGCAGCAGTAAGGCCCCCCCCCCCCACTGCTGACAGGAGGAGGAATGACCCACAAAGTCATGTGACTGCATAGAAGGCCAGTACCAGTTCCCAGTTTATTTATTTTTAAGGCAGGCTATGGGGGTGGATTAATGCAAAATATATTTTTTTAAGTGCCCTAGGTAGTCTAATTTGTATGATTACTTTGCATGTTTAATGCAGTTGACCAATTATCTGTAGTAGCCATGACACTGCTAAGCCATGTTTATAAAATGTTGGTCAAATTCCTTCACTATGTTAGCCAGGGGCTGGAGTTTTGTATTTGAATTTTTGGTAAGGTTTGCTATGCTCTCCCAACATACTGGTGGGGGTGAATTCTAAAACCAGAAGAGAAAGAATCTGACGCAGCTGTGCACAGTAACCATGTTCAGATAAGTTTTGAAAATGAAAAGGTACTGTGGGATTTGATTGGTCGCAATGCACAGCTACTCGCGATTCTGTCTTAGCAAGTTTCACTTACTATATATTGTAAATATAGAACGCAAAAGGGGTTTTGGGACTTTAAATGTGGTGCACGTTATCATGCACCTCCATCGATAAATCAGAAAAAATAACGTTTTTTTGGGGGCTTTGAGTGATGCAACTTTGACACCAACCCTAGTAATGCAACTGCAGCTTTGGGCTCTTTCCCCCTCCCTCTCCTCGCGATACTGTACTAGTGAGCAGCGCTTGCCAGCACAGCTGCTCACTAGGTTTCTTCCCCCGCCTTCATATCGGATCTTGGGTGCAAGTTCCCACACTTTTTTCCCCAGGACTTGACCCCTGAGGATGAGGATGATTTAGTAAGCCAATCCTCCACCTCCTCTGAATGGTGTGGCTGGAGGACACAGGCAACATGACTAAACAAAGGAAATTAGGCCCTGCCTGAGGATGGACCACGTCCATCTTTGCCTATGGACACATATGCTGCTGGCTCCCTCAAAGTGGGAACATCTGCGTCTCCTTGTTGGCCTTCCAGACATGGAGGTGGGGCGCTCATTAACAAAATGAAATAAAGATGTGGAAGTGTGTACGTGAATGCACTTTAATCAATGAAAAGTTGTGTTTGGTGCACTTTAAATGGAGTACTCACTACACAGAAACACTCCACTGACGCACTATAATATACTGCAGTAAATACTGATGCACTGCAATATACTGTGGTAAACGTGCACCAACACACTGAAATATATTGTGTTAAAAACATACAGTAAAGCACTGAAATATATGCTGAGGGGGGGGGGGGGGTCAGCAGCGGAGCACGTGGAGGGGGATGGGAGCAGAGGCAGAGGAGGACACAGAGGGGGACTAGTGGAGGATACCGGGAAGGTCAGGGGCAATCAGTGTGGCGAGTTACAAGCACTGATCTCCCTGTATAGATTTCAATAAAGCAGCTGAAAGGGAGAGAAGGAGAAGCAGCTGAAAGGGAGAGAAGGAGAAGCGTCTGTCAGCTGCTTGACTGAAATCTATGCAGGGAGATTGGTGCTTGTATTGGCCAGGTATTGGATTGAGCATCGGAGCATTTGCCCGAGTACAAGTACTCGGGCAAATGCTCGGTATCAGCACCGATACTAGTATCAGTATAACCCTAGTATTAAGAAGAAATAAAAAAAAGTGCTACCAAAAAACCTCTTAAAAATATAAACTTTACTTATCCACACAGGTTACAACAATTCTGCGGACAGCATGCGTCCCTGTGCTTCCCAGTGTGACACAGCCCCCAACATCTCAACGGTAAACCAAAGTTATCCACCACCCCCCCAGGAGACGAATGGCGGACAGGAAGGCGGCGAATGCCGCAAGCACACCAATATCCCCCCTAGGTGTTGGACGGGTGAGAAGGTGGCAGTGAAGACTAACCTTAACATAGGAGGCAGGGGGAATGAAGAGCCGGTCATTCTCCTCTTTGCTCTCCTCCATGGTTAAACAGGAAGTGTGTCCTGAGACATGATTGGGAGTCCTAAGACTCCCTGGCCAATTGGGTCTCCAGAGCTGCTTCCTGATTGACTGGGAGGAGAATCAGGAAGACAATAGCGAATATTAAATGAATATGGTTACATAGGTTTATTTTAAACCTACAGAAATAGTGATCGATTAGAAGTGGACATCATCCCACTTGCCTGCAGAATATACCGCAAGGCCGATTTACTCGTATTAGAAGAAAATGTACTTCTGACACTGATTTTGTAGAACAATCAGAACACATTAGGTAGACATTTGTACAGAAAAACGATACTCTGACATACAATTAGATTGTGAGATTCAGAGGATGCTCACCATCCCGAGGGGCCAATTCCTGGAGAGTAGTATTCCAAGAGGTGGTGGTGTGGGGTTAAACAATGGTGTTTTATCTCTGACTTTAATTGTCAATACAGAGAAGTCAAAAGCATATCCTCCAGACATTGGCATATATTGAAGATGGATAGAGTCCTAAGATCGGAATTGCCCAAGAAACCATTGTTTATCTATACAAAAGCCCCCAATTTTATATTTATATTCTCACCTTTGTGGCTTGTAGGAAGTATAAAGCTCTATGTTTGCTCTACATTCTACATTTGTCTCTAACAAAACTGGTCTTAAATATGAGGTTAAAGCGGATCTCCACCCTGAAATTGACTTGACTTTAATATTACTAGCTGTGCAAAACAATACCTAATCGGCGATTATTAAAAAAAATTAGTGTTATAATACCTGTTATAGACACAGGCTTCCGGTCTGCAGGGAGTCGGGTTTTTCTCTGGTTATTTGTTCCTTCCTGTCCCTCGCTGTGTACGCTGGGAGCTCCCTAATCTCTCTCTGAGAGCCGAGACATCGCGCGACTTCGTTACGCCGCCGCCGGTCAACATTAAAACACTGCGCGTGCGCGAGATCGAGCGGTGGATGCTGGGACAGCATCCACCCCAAAGAGGAAGTTCCGGCGTGTATGATTAGAACGCCCACTGCTAACATGGCGGACGGATAGAAAAGATAATATAACTATTTATTTGGCACAGAATTTCAGCGGAGCGGCACCGGAAACGTGAGTACAGCACAGCAGTGCTATTAGAGATTTAAAGAGCCCTTAAAGAAAAAATTTAATAGGCGTGGGAGATCCGCTTTTATGATCTCATTACTTGCGATACCACTCACATCTGCCCTTGTGGACTGATGTATATAGGATATACCAAAAGAATTAGAAAAAAGTTAGAGTTGGGGAGCATGTGACTAATATTATTGAAGGGTACAGATACCATAGTGTCTCCCAGCACTACAGGCATTGTCATGCAAAGGATCCCTCCTTACTTCAATTTTGGGGAGTGAAGAGAGTCCTTCCATCATGGAGGGGCTCAACTAGAATTAGAGACGAATCTAAAATCCATCCGATAAGTATCCTCTCTGTTTAAACCTCCTTTTAATCACTTGGGATTGATCCAGAAATTCCTTAATATAAAATAATAAAGTAGAGATGCACACTTTTGTGGTTACTTAGCGCAGCGATTGTGTGGTAAAAAAATATAATATATTGTACCTGCCAACTCCTTTGGCTGCTTTAGTTTTCTGTACTTGCAGTGAGAGCTGTACAGTTGTGGCTAAATGTTTTGAGAATGACACAAATATTGGTTTTCACAAAGTTTGCTGCTAAACTGCTTTTAGATCTTTGTTTCAGTTGTTTCTGTGATGTAGTGAAATATAATTACACGCATTTCATACGTTTCAAAGGCTTTTATCGACAATTACATGACATTTATGCAAAGAGTCAGTATTTGCAGTGTTAGCTCTACTTTTTCAGGACCTCTGCAATTCGACTGGGCATGCTCTCAATCAACTTCTGGGCCGATTCCTGCCTGATAGCAACCCATTCTTTCATAAATCACTTCTTGGAGTTTGTCAGAATTAGTGGGTATTTGTTTGTCCACCCGCCTCTTGAGGATTGACCACAAGTTCTCAATGGGATTAAGATATGGGGAGTTTCCAGGCCATGGACCCAAAATGTCAATGTTTTGGTCCCCTAGCCACTTAGTTATCACTTTTGCCTTATGGCACGGTGCTCCATCGTGCTGGAAAATGCATTGTTCTTCACCAAACTGTTGTTGGATTGTTGGAAGAAGTTGCTGTTGGAGGGTGTTTTGGTACCATTCTTTATTCATGGCTGTGTTTTTGGGCAAAATTATGAGTGAGCCCCCCACTCCCTTGGATGAGAAGCAACCCCACACATGAATGGTCTCAGGATGATTTACTGTTGGCATGACACAGGACTGATGGTAGCGCTCCCCTTTTCTTCTCCGGACAAGCCTTTTTCCTGATGCCCCAAACAATCGGAAAGAGGCTTAATCGGAGAATATGACTTTGCCCCAGTCTTCAGCTGTCCATTCACCATATTTTCTGCAGAAGATCAATCTGTCCCTGATGTTTTTTTTGGAGAGAAGTGGCTTCTTTGCTGCCCTTCTTGACACCAGGCCATCTTCCAAAAGTCTTCGTCTCACTGTGCGTGCAGATGCGCTCACACCTGCCTGCTGCCATTCCTGAGCAAGCTCTGCACTGGTGGCACTCCGATCCCGCAGCTGAATCCTCTTTAGGAGATGGTTCTGGCACTTGCTGGACTTTCTTGGGCACCCTGAAGCCTTCTTCACAAATGCAGTGGAATTTTTTTTAATGGGATTAAGTTCATTTTCATGGCAAAGAGGAACTCTGCAATTAATTGCAATTCATCTGATCACTCTTCATAACATTCTGGAGTATATGCAATTTCCCACCTCAAAAACTGAGGCAGCAGACTTTGGGAAAATTAGTATTTGTGTCATTCTCAAAACTTTTGGCCATGGCTGTAGTTTGGCTTCAATTTATTTGTGTATCTAAATCTTCTACTGCATCTAACGCTCCAAGACTGACAATTGCTATCCAAAAGGTACCCCTATGATCCTTTATCCAGAGTGGGGGCATTCTAATACAAGGTGTGTTAGTGGTCAGATCACCAGGTACAAAAAAAAAAGAAAAAAGGAATAGAAAAGCCTATGAATGAATGAATGAATGAAAAACTTATATAGCGCGGCACATGCGAACTAAATCGCCTCTGTGCTATAAGGCAAATAATGCAGCCACAACATCTAAGGATTAGTCTGCTGCAATATATTACATTTTTGGTTTTGGGTTTATATACCGCTCTATGGCCGGGTGATCTATTTTTCATTAAATAATTTCTTACTGTGCGTTTCTGCCTCCTTATTACTATCTCCTGTGAAATCCTGAACCCCGCATTTTCCCCCTCAATTTCATTTATTTGGAATGAGCAGTGTGCATGTTAGTTGCGATTATTTGTAATGCTCTATGCACACTAAATATCCCATAGGCCATAGTCCATCTCAGGAGTAAGCAAGAGAGGTCAGATAGGTTCCGACATATAGTGGGACCATGCTAAATGAACATAGACCCACCCCTTAACAGGAAGCCAGATTACAGTAGCCAAAATATGAATTTGCAGGAGGTGGAAAGCACGAGAGCAATAGAAAGTGTAATATATTTATATATAGATCACATATACACATTATTTATATATATAGATAGATATATAGATAGAGATATATATCTATATATGGAAAAAAACATTTGTGGGAATGTAGAGCTGCCAACATCCTAAATATATGAATAAAGGAAAACATGCAACAAGTGCATGGAAGATGCCGCCCCCTTGCACTTTACAGGCAGAATATTAGAGTCATTTAATGAGTAAAAAGCAACTTGGTGCCAATTTTATCAAGTACCAAAAATAAAAATGTAAACCAGAAGTTTGTCACTTTAACCACTTCCATACAGGGCACTTATACACCTTCCTGCCCAGACCAATTTTCAGCTTTCAGCGCTGTTGTACTTTGAATGACAATTGTGTGGTCATGCTACACTATACCCAAATTAAATTTGTATAATTTTGTTCCCACAAATAGAGCTTTCTTTTGGTGGTATTTGATCACCTCTGCATTTTTTTTTTTAAAAGACCGAAAATTTTGAATTTTTTTTTGTTTCTGTTACAAAACTTTGCAAATAAGTATGTTTTCTCCTCCACTGATGGGGCTGCACTGACGGGCACTGATAAGGCGGCACTGATGAGGTGGCACCAAAGGGGTGGAATCGATGGGCACTAATATGCGGCACGGATGGGGCACTGATAGGCGGCACGGATGGGCACTGATAGGCGGCACGGATGGGCACTGATAGGCGGCACGGATGGGCACAGATAGGCGGCACGGATGGGCACTGATAGGCGGCATGGATAGGCACTGATAGGTGGCACGGATGGGCTGTATTATATTGTACTTATGCCAATCAGTGCCAAACAATGCCTGCCAATCAGTGATGTCCATTGTGGGCGCTAATTGGTATCCCTGGTGGTCTAGGGTGACATACCTGGTGGAGGGCATCCTGGTGGTCTGGTGGCATCCTTGGTGGTCTAGTGTGGGCATTCTTGGGGGGCTGTGCTGACAATCGATAAGCACAAACCCCCCGTCAGAGTAGTAGCCGATCGGCTCTCCTCTACTCGCCTCTGACAGACGCGAGTGAGGAAAAGCCGATAATCGGCTCTTCTTGTTTACATCGTGATCAGCCGTGGACGCGGCTGATCACGTAGTAAATGGTCTCCGTCAGAGACTCTTTACCTAGATCGGTGTTGCGGGGTGTCAGACTGACACCCTGCAACAACTATCGCCGCGATGCGCTCCCCCAGGGACGTGCAGTGGCTCAATATCCTGTCCACTGAGGATATTAAAGCCACTTTGCCGCCGTCCTTTTGTAATAGGGCGGGCGGCAAGTGGTTAAGGGGGAGTTCCACCTAAACAAAAAAATATTAAAAGCCAGCAGTTACAAATACTGCAGCTGCTGATTTAATAAATAAATAGACACTTACTTGTCCAGGGTGCCCGCGATGTTGGCAACTGACTTTGCGGGCATTGCCCCCCGCGCCGATATCCTCGGTGAGGAAACCAAGAAGTGAAGCGTTGCGACTTCACTGCATGTTCCCTGCTACGCATTCTTCATTGGTCCCTGCTGTGTTCTGGGAAACACACAGTTCCCAGAACACAGCGGGGACCAGTGAAGAATGCGTAGCAGGGAACGGGCAGTGAAGGGGGGAGGGAGTGGTGTAGATATCCAAAGATTCTATGCCTGGAAGTGGGTGCAAATACCTGTATTATACAGGTATCTGCACCACTCTCCCCGATGAAAGGTGCCAAATGTGACAGCGGAGGGAGGAGGGTTACGAAGAGCGGAGGTTCACCTTTTGTGTGGACCTCCACTTTAAAGAAATTTGAGGCGTCCACTACTGAAATACTCTGCAAATGCAATTTGGCTGTCATACCCTGCCATCTTACTTTAGACTAAGTACGGCATTTAAGAATTTCTGACTCAAAATTTTGGAACCTAAGGGCTACAATGACAGTGAGGTGACAACCCATCTGCAGAATGAGAAGTCGGCAAATGCAGCTCCTATATTTTGTTCAGAGACGGTTTGCTTTAAATCCCTTTAAAAAGCAGTAACCCTAAAAAACACCAGGTGTCTCTACTGAGCTGAATTTTCCAATAAAGTGAACT